>WYDI02145921.1:0-49215 GCA_009867235.2 Psittacus erithacus
GCTATCGCCTGCTATTCTTCTTCCCATCCCTCCGGTAGCAGGGAGGGGGAAGGACAGGTTGGGGGGGGGTGGGCGAGCAGGCTACGTGGTTTTCTAATTTATGACTAAGCTTAAACCATCACAGTTCTTTACGGTGCCACAGTCTGCTGGCACAGGCAGGGGGATGTGCTGGGCAGCAGGAAGTATTCCAAGGGACTGGAGGCCAGCTTGAATTTTGGAGGTGCAGAATAAGAAAAGTTTGTGAATTAGGACTGATGGACGTAGGAAAGCCAGAAGGAGAGGATGCTCTTCTGGTCTGAGGTAAGGAGGTAACACTTAGACTTCAGATTTATGGAAGAATAAAGAATTTAGTGCATGATAAGATAAGGCATGACAATGTTTTCAGATATAGTCCTAGGACTGAGAAGTTTAATTACAGCTATTCTATAAAGCAGATTTTAGGCACTAGTATGACCGAGAGAGACGGGTACCAAAATCGGGCAGGAAATTGTCATTACTCTATGTATTCTTTCCAAAACCTACTCATTGAACTAGATCTACTGGGGAGAGTATGTGCTCAAGGAACTCGACTGGAAAAAAAGGAGGGGGAATTAAAGTTGAAGGCACAGTTTCAGTATAATATATAATGTTGCAATTTAGTTATTCTGCAGTTTGACATTACTCTCACAAAATTCAGCTAAAAACTATCTAACTATGAGTTACAGACTTAGGATACGAAGGTCAAAGAATGATGGTTCTAGCCATTTAGTTACTCCAATTCCATATTAGATTGCATGTAGTTTTACAAATAATCTCTTCTCCTTTAAAAATTAACAAACACACAATGTCATTCCCTCACTTACTATCAATATTTCCAGTGCAAACTTTGGCATACATCCCATGTCTGTTTACCCTCCATGGTGTTGCACTACTGTGTAAGACTCCCCTTCTCGACAGTGGTAGGAGTGAAGAGTGCTACAGAAGCAGATCTCCCTGGAGGACCCTCTAACATCAGTACTTTCGTGCCAGAAGAAAGCAGGCAATGATATAGGATTTGAAAGTGCAAGAGAATGGAGTGGAGGTGGGGAGTTCGGCTTTCTGTAAGGGTGGGAAAATGTTTTCTTTGGATTTCTTTCTTCAGGGATAAGAATAAAACCCTGTGATCTGTTTTAGAAAGAGGCAGGAATAAAGCTTGAGATATCTGAAGCTGGACCTTTTCGCTGACTGGCAGCACTGAACTGCTTCCAAAATTCAGTTACCTAGAGACCGTAGAACTACAATACCAAATGCAGAGGGAGTCTTTCTTTCAAGAGGCTGTTGCACAGCATCCAGCTGGAATTTGGAAGTCATTTTACTGACAGATGATAATGGATTTCATTTTGAGCTTTGCCAGGAATCCTTATACCATTGGCTATTGACAGGAAAAAGCATTCACCCTGCACATGCATGCACGTGGGAGAGCAGACTGCGAAAGCATCTTTTCCAAAATTAAATGCAGGGCCTTGTAAGATTTCCCTCGCTCCCTCGCACCCCCTTCCCCCCGTAAAATGAAGTTTGTGGAGACTCTTAAATGTAAACTTATTTGTATGTACAAAGAGAGTTTGATCTGTTCTGCATGTTACGCTTTTGATAAACAACAGAGGTTACATATACTTGTAACTTAGCTTGATGGGAAATATTTGAGTGAAGAAAAACCAGTGAGTGGCCAGGCCAACACTAAAAGCTAGAGTCAGAGGAAGAAGATACAACTTGTTTTGATTTTTGGCCATGTTATTACATGGACAGGCTTAAATAGGTCAGGTGTATTGATCTGTGCATCAGAGGGCAGGCTTTGCTATGTGGTGGATGGACTTGAATGAATTGTGTTGTCTTTACACTTTAGTTGTTCCCTTTCTCTCTAAGCATCCCTGCATGTTCTCACAGTTCAGCAAGCACTTAGCTACCTTATCTTATTAGAATCCAAGGAGGAGGGTTTATTTTATTGTATCACTATGGTTAGAACTCAGTCTTAACTAAGAAATTATTGACCTTGATGCTAGGAAAATGACAGGCGCACCATGCCACATTCAGAAGTGGACTACATTAATACATCTGCGCTTAGCTTAACCTTTGTCCCTTTCAGGGCACATGCACTTATAATTTGCTGATGCAGAAATAAGCTTTCTAGATCCTAAAGCCAAGACAGATATTTGGTTTTCATCCACAAGGCCAATGCAGTCCATGTGGGAAGCTTTATGCAAATTATATAACCCAATGTAGAGGCTGAGAAATAAATTATAAGGGATCATTTGGTGGCCAGAGCAGCAACTGTAGGCAAAGACCTCCTACATTCAAACTGGTATGTGAGAGTTCAGAGAGGCTGTGGAAACACATGGCAGAGCTGCCAAATCTGTGTAACTTGTGAGATGGTTGTAACCTGGGGGGTTGCAAACATCAAGCAAAAGCTGTTCCTAGTCCAGATGCTGCAGCGCTATGAAACAGGAAAGGAAAGAAAAGTGAGTTTTATGTTCTTCCCCTTCTTCCTTTTTGAGGGAAAAGGGACTGAACAGTGTTCTCTCTTCATATTCCTTGTTTCTTTTAGAAATGCATGGAATACGAAGGAGTGTTTTTCTTAGCAGTGCTGAAGGCCATGTTAGCTGTTCTACACAACCTTCTGGAAAGTTTTCTAAAACGGAAACAGCTTTCTGAAGCCATAACTCAGGAAGCCTCCCCATTTAAGAAGCATTTAAATCTTATGAAAGCAATATAAAGCAATTAAGTGTGTTCTTAAGGGCTCAAGCAAAGAGGACTCTTTGCTCACTTCTCAACTGAACATGAGAAGTTGATGGTTCTTACTGAGAAGTATTTTTTCCAAGTATTTGTCAAGGAATTAAAATAAGCACTTAAAAACCAAAAAGCAAAAGCGTGATTAAAATTAAATCCCCCTTCAGCCAATCAAACTTTAAATACTTAGGACTCAAAGCCTTTACTAGTTCTTTAGTCAAATGCAGTCTTTCAGGAAATATCAAGTAGAGAAGACATGACTTTTACAACTAGTAATGCCTTTCCATTCCCCACACTTTACTGGAGAACAAGTAAGTGTAAATGTTCTTTAAGTCACCTTAAAATAAAAGGTAGCAAATGTTACTTCTTCCTGAAGGCGGTAAAGAGTATACCCAATTTTTAAATATTCCTTCTATATCATTGTTAAAAGCATAGGCACAGAAGCATGTTACTGTGTCTAGCTGCTCCACAGTATTAACCATGCATGCTCTCTTAACCTGCTGTGTAAATTCAGAATACACAGGCTTGTATTCTGCCCAGAGAAAGACAAGCGACCTTTAGTTTATGCAGAGTATTATTCAGACTTGCAAGTGTATTGTAAATTCATGGCTTTGGCAACTCCACTTATATATTCACAAACAATGGGTTTTTAATAAGCCAGAAAATAAAAGCCCGACTTTATGATTTTTAGGTTGCCACTCTCTCTAAAAACCTCACCATAAATGCTCTCGGCATATGCAAAGTCATCACAGACAGGCCTATTAACTCTTGTACTAATGGTAGACCCAATTTTGTTACATGGAAATGTCAAGCTTACATCTGCACCCTCCTTTTTTATGCAGAAGGCACCCCAAACTGTGTATTGTCTCTCTGGATCCTCAGTTTGCCTATTCCTCTCATCTGCAGCTTATTGGTAGAGTTGAATTTTGCCAATACAAGTTTTAAGATTGCAGCAACTTTATCTTTTAGTTGTAAGAAGGAAGCCGAAGGTTTTCAGATGGCCCAGTCACACCTGGGTGGTTTTCAATCCAGACCATTTGAAAGAAACAAAGGCTGCAGTTTACCAATATTTGTGATCTGTCTCTTTTGTCTTTTGGAGCATTTAACCAAGAGTGTTTCAGTGATCTAGTTTACAGCTTGGCCTACAAGCATCTCTGGCAGCACAACTGAACAGACTAAACAGCCAAACAGGAGATGTCTTTAGCTGACTTTACTACTGGACAGCATATATCAGGACTATACACTAGGACCCTTTGTAATAAAGAATAAGTACAATTTTTTTCTCTCCTTTGTTTGGGAGAGTGGTGAAGGTAATTTTAAATGAACTGGTATAAGCTCCTGGTCATTGGCTGCCCTACTTCAGGTCAACTCGCTGTCTGCTACAGCATGTAGTTATACAAGTTATCAAGATGCATTTACAAAGGCAGCAAGCAGCAGAACAAAGCAATTTCCTTTAAATAATATTTATGCATCCAAGCAAACACACAACAAATACAAACAGGCTAGTTCATAGTTCTCATAGCTATTGTTCACGTTCTCACAGCTGTTTGTAGCTGACATCAGTTTTGCTAGTTTTTAAACTAACAAACCTGAGCATAAAGATCCAAGTGTGGGAATCATTAAGCAGCTGTCATCTCCCAAGGACATCATGGTAGTGCATATTTCCAGCCATACCATCAGGATCTGGGCACACAACCCTCTACCATTAGTCCTCCTGAAGCTTTCATCCAGCCATGAAAGCAGAGCCATGAAAAAGCAGAAGGGTGGTTCACAGTAAGGATATTTCTTTGGCATTATTATCTGTGCCTTCTGCCCTGCACCTCTGCCCTATTGTGCAGCACCGGCTGGTGATCCTGCCCTGTTCCTGTGCCCTCTTGTTGCATCTCAGCAGGCACAGGCTGCATATCCAAAACTGTAATGAAGAACAAGGGCATGGTGGGAATGTCACACTGCCCGTGTCTGTGAACAACTGACGTCTGATTTTTTTTCTGGACAACAAAAGAAAAACTCAAAAAGAAAAAAATGGACACCAGCCAAGAAACGGGGCGGGGGAAAATGTTTATGGGTGTTGGCAAATCTACTGTGCAGCTTTCCCATGTTATAAACTACATTACTGCCTGCAAACCCAGGGAAGATCGCCTTCTGCAAACGAAGATGATGTGAAACTTGCCTGTTACGTCCCCTATGAAATTCCTACTTCTCCACTAAAACTGTGTAATCAAAGGTGTTTTATTCAGCACATACACTAGGTCAGTTTCATCCCACAATGAAATTGACTAAAGCAACAACGCACTGCACAACAAGGCTTTAAGGCTCCGATGAAATGAAACTAAAGATTTGGAGGCTCCGAGCAACGCTGGTCGGTAGAAGGGGCTGGGGGAAGGGCAGCATGTGGTTTGGGGTATTTTCACCAAATGTTAAATCACACAGAATATTTCACTCGTCTCCAGTGTGAGATCACGACATGACTCCTTCTGTAATGAATTCTTTATCTTGGCAGCTCTCCTGCTTTCTCCCAACTGTGCCTCCCTCTCCCCTTCTGGTCCCGGCACTATAACATATGGTAGTGTTTGGGGAGTGATTTCGGCCTGGGAGCAGGCTGCCTGCCCACACCTGCGCTTGGGTCATGCTCCAGGCCCGCGGCAGCACTTCCCCGGGTACACCGATAGCCAGCCGCTGGAGCCCGGTTTCGTGCAGCCCTTGGGGTGTCACATTTAACTTGGGGGCTCTGGGACCTAGGGAGCTGCCCCAACCTTTCCCATGCAGCTCCATTGGAGCCTCGCCTTTAGGCAGCCATGCAGGAGGCGGCCGCAGCGGCCCCCCCGGGCCGCACACCACGCTGCCAATGCCGGAAAACCAGCGCAGCTCCTGCCGCCCTTACATAACCCCGCTGGGGCTCTGCAGCCGCGACCCCCGGTCGAGCATAGGCTCCGCCGCGGAGCTGTTCACCGGGTACTACACGAGCAGCCCCGCCGGTCGGCGCGTCCAGGGCGCGGCCGGAAGGCGCCGCCCCGCGGGAGCCGGTCGCTCGGGCGACGCGTGGGACCTGCCTGCCGCCTGCGCCGCCATGGGCCCGAAGCGGCCTAAGACCGATGCGGCTTCCCCGGCAGTGGCAGCGGGCAAGAACTGGGAGGCCGCGCTGGTGTCCGCCCACCTCGAGGAGGTGAAGGCGGCCGAGGGGCGGGCGGGCCCTGGGGCTTGAAGGTGGTGGGAGGGTGGATGAGGGCGGAGGCAGCTCTCGCCGCTCTGCTGGCGTGGTGGTCGCGGTGTAGCTGCTGGGGGCTCGGTGGGGTCCCCCCGAGTTGCGGAGCAGACCCAGCGTGTTTGTTGCTTTCCGTCCTTGTCTTTCTGGGGCCACGTTTCGGCTCGGAGTGAACTTTCCCTAAACTGCTGAACAGCGAGGTTTGATGGAGGTGCTGACACAGCATTAACTGTAGCGTTGAAAATGGGAGGCTGTAATTTTCCTGCTTGAGTGTGTGCAGCTAAAAGGCGCTTTTCCCCTTTTTCTTTCCTTATTTTCTTTTACAGCCTGCGAGGATCTAAAGGCATGTTTAGGTTTCCAGGTTCTATGTAAGCAATGTAATTCTAATAAATCCTGACTTGCAAGAGAGAATTTGATTTCAAAATAGGGTAGTAGTTTAGCAAACAATAATATTTACCTCGTGTGTATTTATCTAGGGCTGCTTCTGCAAGTGAGACAAATGACTTCCATGGCTTCCTTGTTCCGTGGGTTCTGTTGTGCCCTGTGAAAAAATAGGTGTTTTTTCTTGTTGTTGCTGTGGTTTTGGTTGCCTTTTTCTTTGTTTTTTAACATGCCACCAGTTCTGATGAAGTACAAGGAACTCCGAGTTCAGAGGTGGCTTTTAAACTGGCTAATTGGTTGCCACAGATGTCCAAAAAATCTCTTAAATGCTGAGTTGCTTTTACTTTTGCTTGGTAGTAACTGTGTGGTACAGCTTTAACCAAAGAACATCACTTCTTGAAGTAAGCTGCTAAGGCTGTTGTTTCCTTTCCTTTCCCTAGGACCTAGATTTTTCAGTAGAGTTCAAAGGTGCTTGAGCCCTTTCTTGCATATGAATCTCTCCCGTACCTTAGGAGAACCTCCCTGAAGCATGAGAAGGGGATGGGGGTTTAGTCTCCATCACCTCCTTAGTTCCTGACCTTTTTCCCATGCTTACTAGCATAGCAAGGTACCAATTAGTGAGATTTTTTCTTTGTGGTGGTGTTTATTGTGGTTGTGGATATTGACCAGTGAATGTGTAGACCAGAGTGCTTTGTTTACCCTGCTGCTGCTGTGTGAAATTCATTACATTTGTTAAACGGAAACCATTGTACTGAAGTATTTTAAAAGGTAGGAGATAAAATGCTCAAAAATGTAAAAAATGCCAGAATTAGGATTATTCAGGACCATGCATTGAGGCAGATGGAAAGAAATGTTGAAATGCTCACTGAATGGGGAAAGAATTCTGTAAGGGGGGAAGGGGAGAAATATGATCACCTAATTAAAGATTATCATAATGCCTGTACCCATGGGGGCTGAATTCGGATTCCTTGGTTCCTTAATTCTTACATTGTCCAACAGTTTTCTGTTCCAGTTAAGATAAATCCACTTTCTCTGTCTTGCTGTAGCAGCAGTCTTGGGAGCATGGGAAAAACTGTCTCCCTGCTGCAGTCAGCTTGAACTCAAGCTTCTGTGATGCTGAGCAGCCACTGACATTTCTTGTTGCAGGGAAATTCTTATTCAGCTCTTACAGTCATGGACAGGAGCTCTGTGCAAAACTGGCCAATGCCAGCAAATCTGTTCTGAGTGAGGATTCTGTGATTTGAGATTCATCAAGTATGGCCAAATGTGGGTATACTTAATGTAAATAAACATGCTCTGTGAAAGCACATCTTTGACACGAGTATGGCTGTGCTGCCAAATTTAGTTCCTTCCTGTTGAACATGGAGGGAATTGAATATCTTAATAACTTAATCACATAGAGGGGTTTTATTAAAGGATAAACATGGTTGTTAAAAATCAAATCTCATTCTGCGAGTAGTCCAGCCATACTATCCCTACCCTGCCCTGGTACTTGGATAGCATCTGAGATTTAAACTTGAATATATAAAGCTTAGGAACTGAAAGCAACCTGTAAAAGAGAGTGTTGAACATCTTTAATTCTAGGCATCATCAGGCACAGTGCACACAATTATTTCTTACTCTTCCTTGATATTGTATGCAACATACCATATGAATCTGCAGTTATTTGGGAGATCACAGGAACTTCTATTGATTAAACAAATTTCTCCTTGTAATTCATATCTAAAGAATTTTAAATCTTTTATTTGTATCGATTTAGAGCATATTCTTTGCTTTTAGTGGAATCAAAGGGAATTTACTAGAACTGGTTTTAAATTGTACCAGATAGACTGAGCAATGAAATTTCACATTTTAATGTGTGTTTATGACTTACAATATTTTATTAGTCTGATCTATGAAAAGGAGTCATTTTACCAGTGGTGTTAAGATTTTATGGACGGGAATGCTAACTAAAATATGATTTAAATGGTATTTACTAACCAAATAATTGCTTTTACTAAACACACTGTAAAAACTGGCAAACAGACAACTTAAAACCATGTACAGAGGAAATATGGATTTTGCAGAGCCCCACATTATAGTTTATATAAATGGCGTTGTTTGCAATGTGCTGCACAGAAGAACGTGGGTCTGCAAGCTGTATTTGCCGTCAGATATTAAGGTATTTTGATTGCCTTCACTGCAGGATTAAGTTACAAAATATAAATAAAAATTCTTAGTTTGAAACTTTGCATGCTTTAAATAGTTCAGGGGTGATGTTTGCTAAGGGGAAGTTGAATTCTGGGCAAATACAGCCCTTAATTAAAATAACTGCTATCTAGCATGTATTCTTATTATCTAGTGTAGCTACTCAAAGCACCTGGAAGCCGCATTCTGCTCAGACCTTCCATCTGTATAATTTTTCTCAGTTTACTGGCATATTAATGCCTGCAAATTGAACTGAAATTCAACTTTGTAAAACCATTAATGTACTAAATGGGGTGGCTCCACTTTAACTATTCATCCTGCTGAAATTAATATTCAAGGAGCTTTGATACTCTTTAACCTGCCCAGATTATACAGCAAAAGCTCAGTGTCTTAAAATCAGAATCCATTAGTAATCCAGGTGTATGCCAGTTAACAGATAGTGAAAATGGACTTGCAGGTTTCTGAGCAGTGATGCCCTACACAGTCACTGTGTTACAGCTACAGAATCCCTGATGAGCAACCTCTCCCACCAATGCCAGGGGGTTGGAACTAGGTGATCTTAAGGTCCTTTCCAGCCCTAACCATTTTATGATTCTATGGTTTACTGATTTGCAAGCTCCCCCCATTGCTGAAAGTAAAGAGTGCTAGATGTAATATTGTCTTTAGTGCTCAGAAATCACTAATTAATCTCATGATTTCTAAGGAATCAATCAGGAGATTAAAAAACTCTTGCTGTTTGGTGCTCAGATGCTTGGAGATTCAGTTTTCAGCTGTTTCTCTTCAGATGCTACAGTTAAATTTGAAATTGTGCTGCAGTGAAATGAAGCTATTAGTTGTGAGCCTAAGGAAAAAAAACCAAACCCAAACAGTACAAACCAAGCAAAAAACTAACCAACAAAAAACCAAACAAAACCTCACCATTAAATACTGTGTTTTGCTGCAAAATGATGGTTACTTAGATTGCTTGGAAATGCCAGGGGCTTGGAAATGGCAGGGGGGTTGTTTGATGTCGGCTTGATGCTTTTCCTGGGCAGAGATCTAGAAACTGTTCCTGCAGAAATAAACAATATAGCTGACTTGTTCAAATGCCTTGTCTAGAGCTGCTGCCCTTTTGTGCTAGGAAATGAAGCAGAGAAAATGAGATGTGTTTAAAAAGGAAACAAAATTTTGTAAGCTACTGTTTGGTTTGGTTTTTTTTTTACCTCCAGCATGAAGCTGGATTTCTTTTTTTACCATACCCTTGATATTCCAATAGCTCTATGGCAAATAAGAGATGTAGGCTATGTGTACTGGTTTTTAACAGTTGGGAAAAATCACATTACAGAGGGGCGCAATGGAGCTTTGACAACTAAGTCAGGAGAAGATGAGACAGCTTGTGTGTTGTGTGGAAACAAGGAGTTTGGAAAACTGCTAGCTGCTTACTTGGAGCTTTCAGAGTTAGGGGGATCTTGCTGGGATTGGAGCCTCTTCACCTGAGGGACGTACAAGCTTCCCACATGGGTGGTTATTTCTAACACAGGGGAAGACTTCAGTGCATTTCAACTCTTGCCATGGCTAAGAGTTTTAAAACGGGGTGGGGACAGTGTCATATGTGACAGTGATTGTCACTGGATGTTTTACAGCGAGAGTGGTCTGGCCTCCCCTTAAGTGGAGCTTGGTTTAAATTGTTTAAGGAGTATTCAGTTACCAACACCATCATTCCAGATTCATTTTTTCGCTCATTGGTGCTTGAATCAGCATTGTTGATTCTGTGGGCTATCTACTCCCTGCATTTTGGTTGTCATTTTTCACAGTACATAGTGCTTGGGCCATGCTCTGGATGGCAGCCTCCTTAGGCGGTTTCCACGCTTCTCAGTAGTTATTTCTATGTTCTTTAAGCTGGGAACCTCAATTGAGGTAGCCTTAGGGTCACTAATCTATTCTCTTTCAGATCCTTTCTCACTTCTACAATAACATTTGAAAGAATTAAACTAAGTAGAGGAGCAGTTGTATATTGAGGGAGAAAATATTTTTAAAGTAACCATATACGTTTTACTACTTTTTCTTCTCATTTTTATGTTGTGATTTTAGGTGGTGAGCTGTAGAAGCAGGGTCTGTTTCTTCTCTAGCCTTTCAGTGCCTTGAACATTAAGGATACTGTTACAATATTGATAATATAAGGGCAATATTGCAAAAAATAATAGATTAAGGTCAGAGAAGCGCATAGTCAATTAAACACCTTAAACTATACACTAACAGTGCACATTCACTGTGCTTAGTGACTTCAGTTGCTGTTCTCAATATTCAGCTCTTCTGAAACAGCTTCATAGTCAGTCTAGAAACAGATGAGTGGGAATTCTGGAATGTTCTCTGTTGGTGTGTAGCTGATTTTGGTATTTCTTTAGCTCCATTTCCCAGGTATTGTACCTTTTTAATAAAAACAATATATTTTTCTTTATTTTGCAGCTAGGGAAATCAGAAAAATTCTCTCTTCATTGCCTGTAATGCCTTTCCAAGGACTGCATAAGTAACATGAAAAAGAGTCTCCTTGCTCAAACATAACTCTGAAGTGCTTGGGAAGTATTAGAGGGGCTAGAGAATAAGGATTTGGAGAAGGAACCTGGAGATGGAGGAAGCTGGAAGTGGGATTAGATTCTAAAACTAGGGATTAGCTGGACAAGGAGACTGAGGATGAGAGCTAGGGGATCAAGGAATGCACAGATGCAGGAAGCATTACGAGAAGTGGTGGGGCTTGGATGAGGAACAGAGTGGAAATGGAAAGAGAAATGAGATAGGGACACTTGTGGCAGAAAGATTAAGAAGAGACAGGACTATAAGGAAAGCAGGTTTCACAAACATTGTTGTGGGATAGTGTTAGCAGGGTTAATCAGTGCTAGCAGGTTTAGTTTGTGGGTACCAAGATACCAGCATGTTTTAAGGAGGAACTGAAGAAGGCATAAGGCAGAAGTTTTAGGATGCTCTGATGGAGATTTCTTTGTATATCTGAAGAACTGCAGGAAGTTGTGGAGGGAGGCTTTATATTGCTGTTGGGCCATATTTCTAGTACCTAGATTAGAATCTGACATTCCTGAGTCTTGCTGCTCTTGTGCTGTCAGCAGCTGTCTGTAAGACTTCCTGGGCCCAGTTCCCTTGGTGGTCCTCACCGAAGTGTAGTGGTATCAGTTGCTCCATTAGCTCATGTCATGGGTGGATGACTGTTCCAAAGGCCTCTGGTGGTGAGCCCTAGGAACACCAGGATGCTGCCACATGGGGACATTTCAATCTCAATTCTGAAAGCATGGAAAATTGTGCATTGGTACACAAGTAAACGCTCTCTGTTCAAAGAATGGCAAAGTTTTCTGTCCAATTCTTGGCAAATATACAATGACAACTTTAACATGAATTCATTGTACATGACAACTTTAACTGCAACTCCTGTGCATGTGTTTTGATGATAATATCGTAAAATCTAGCTGTTTCATAGTGCTGTGCACCAGTAGCTGTCTTGGCAACTTTAAGGAGGAGAAGGTATTGTGTGTGTGTCCCCCACAAGTAGAAGGAGGGGGAAGAAATTCAGTGTGTAGCCCCTATACTGACCATTACTGCTGCCACTTCTCCATTGAGCAGTGCTTGCCACCTCAGGTCAGTGGGACACTCTCATGAATTCCATTATGTTTGCATGCTTCTAAAGCATCAGCAATCTGCTTGCAGTCTCCTGCATTTAAAAAGTTAAAAGTTTCTTTTGTGCTGCTATAAAACATTAAGGAAGTTTACGTGTGGAACTATGGAGCCCTTTTGGATTAAGTATCTGCTCAGTGGCTACTTGCAGTTTCAGAAGACTACCCTTAGCGACGCAGGTGGTCTTTTCCTTGTATGCACAATCATGTCGTGCCATCTACATGTGATGTTATGCTTTGATATCTTAAGTGTATGACAGTTTTCCTCCATGCAAGCATTTTCTAGTTTGAAACTTATGTCAACTGTTGCTTTCTGTCATCCCAAGTCATCAGTGACTCAAATTGCAAACATTTAGGAAGGCCTTTTTTCAGCTAAGAGAAGGAATGCATGAAGAAGGGTATAATAAAACTGGAAAAAGAAATTTCTCCTTCTACCATTTACATCTAACTTTGTTTTGGAGCCATCCTTTCCCTCTCTTTACCATCAACTCAGGTTTTGTTCCTCTTTTCCATAAGGACTTTGTACGTAACACACACATATGAAAATGTTTCCATCAAAATCCTAGAGTTAGCACCCTCTCTGAAATCTGTCTTTCAAGTCTTTCCTGCTAGAATAATATGTGAACCTGCTTAGCCTGGTCCTGATCAGCAGGACAACACCTTGAGACTACTTGGAGCTATTGAAGCTCTTTCCATATTCACCTTTATGCAGTTTTATTGGTGGCTTGCAGCTTACACATGATTTGATATAGAGTACAACCCTTGGAAGTGCTTGTGGTTCAGCTGCCACTGATGCTGATAAAGAACACCCTGAAGTCAGATGTAGATGTGCTGGAGATAGCCACTCACTTTGTGAAAGGGATTACAGTAGGTTCAAACACAAGAAATGGAGAAGAGTAGCCAGGAAAAGTTGCTGCAGTAACATCATTTTGAAGGTTTTGCGGATGGATACCACTAAATGATGTATTCCAGTCTTCTCTTATTTTGCATTTCTGTAATGCTAAAATCAGTTAATTGTCATTAAAATTTGTCTATTTTACTGCAAATGTTTGACAACTTCTAGTGTTTTTAACCTGTCAATTCCTATAATGCAATATAATTTTCCTTTGAAGAATTATTTTTCTTAGTTCAGAATACGTGGTGAAAATGTCTAAGAACTATGTTATGCATAATTATAGCCTCATAAAGCATCATAAAAATAATGCTACTGTTTTCAGGAGTTAGTATGTGGGCATTGTCTGATTCCCTGCGTGAGGGAGCTGGGATATTATTACTACTACTATTATTACTATTATTATTACTATTTTTCTACAGCAGATAATCGCAATAATGTCCAATGACAGTAATGCATATTTTGAAAATTCACTTCTTGTTTGCTTACTGAACTATCAAATCTGCAAATGACATTTAAAAGTTGCTTTCTATTTATGTGATGCTAATGCACCCGGTGAGGTTTGTCGAGGTTAGTTGATGTTTGTGCTTTTCATAGGATAATGCTGCCACCTGATGGCAGAAATAATTGGGACAATGTATGCGTGCTTTTTGGGGGGTTTTGCATTTTATTTCAGTGTGATTAACGCAGTGATGTTTAATATGGCTTAAAGGCAGTAACCATCTCTACAGGATTAGTCCTTGAAACTGCAGAGAAGCAGTTTTGTCTGCTTGAGGTTTAATACCTGAAATGTTTTATTTTGGAAAACAGGATGACTGGAAGCCTAGCATTGCTTTTGTTGTTGGTAACAGAACTGAGGATGAAATCCACACCAAGGCCCTGTCTCTTGCTGTGCAGGTGCCACAGCGGAAGCTCTTCAGCGTGGTAACACGTGAAGACATTTTCACACAGGTATTCCAAGAAAGGAACTTTTGATAACAAACCAAATCCTGCATCTCACTTCTGTGTACTCACTTCTTCAGTCTGTTGTAACTATACATTTTGTGTTCAATTGAATTACTCTGGGGAAGGTTTAAAACTCACACTAGTTCAAAGGAGTTAAAAAATGGAAAAAGAAAACTTTACTGTCTAAGTTGGTCTGTTCCTTGTAAATAGTGAGGTTTTGTTGCAGACTTTTCTTCAAGCTGCTGAGCACAAAAACTCCCTCACTAAAGTACGGGGGTACCGTAAGATGATTCCTTGTGTTTTGGAGTGTGAGAGTAGTGTTTGCAAGAGGGAATAATGAGTAAAATAATTTGTGTAAACTTGCAATCTTCTCACAATAGAATGCTTTATTTTCTTGCAGATCAAAGGTTCAGGGAATCAGAAGGGAAAAAAGGTTATGGATGTGCCTGTGTACTATGAGGTAGGTGAAAATATGTCTTGCAAAGTCACTGGTCTTTTACATTGAAGTACATGCAGCTGTGTGATTGTCATGCACACCTGAGTAAATGGATGTAGCTGGTAAAAACACTCGACCATCTAGGTACTTCAGCTGGTTTCTTTTTGTGATACCAGCAATGTTCTTATGGACTGCTGATCAAGTGAGGGTGAAAATGTCTTTGCAGGGGTATGAGTTTTAATTATGTTAAGAATGAGAAAGTTGGAGCTCTTCAGCCAGGAGAAGAGAAGTTGTGTGGAGACCTCAGAGCAGCTTCCAGTGTCTGAAGGGGGCCTACAGGGATGCTGGAGAGGGACTCTTCATCACGAACTGTAGTGATAGGACAAGGGGTGATAGGTTCAAACTGAAACAGGGGTAGTTCAGACTGGATATAAGGAAAAAGTTCTTTGCTGTGAGGGTGGTGAGGCACTGGAACAGGTTGCCCAGAGAAGTGGTGAATGCTCCATCCCTGGCAGTGTTCAAGGCCAGGTTGGACAGAGCCTTGGGTGACATTGTCTAGTGTGAGGCATTCCTGCCAATGGCAGGGGATTGGAACTGGATAATCTTAAGGTCCTTTCCAACCCAGACTAATCTATGATTCTATATGTTATGTGGTTGTATTTTGATCATGGTGTCACAAATTGCAGAAAAACAATTAGATCCTGCTCAGATGCTCACAGTAATTGAGCGACTTATACCTTTGTTTATGGGAATGCAGTCCCATAAATGAAACCCCATCTCTGTGTGCTTGTATCCATTATAATCTCAGTTTGATGTTAAATTCTGTCCAAGTTCATCTAGTGAGGCATGTCAACGGCATTAGCAATCATGCTTATACAAAGAGTACTTCCTCCTACCTTGTTAATGTTTTACTTACAGCTTGTGAGAACTTATAAAATCCCATGATTAATTAGAAGATTGTTTAAAATTTTCTCAGGTAGTTTTATGGCCCTAAAGACCTGGAGCATAAGGAATTGTGGATCCCTCTAAAAAGATCTTGTTTGCATTTTAGTTCTTCAATGACTAATAAACTTTTTATGTGTCTCAGGCTTTGGTGGACTGTATAACGGGTCTTTTTAGTTGTAGTCTGTTTTTCAGTAATGCCAGACTACTATCTGAACAAGTCCCTTTGGAATTATTTACCACTGACATGACTGTGAATTTTATGCAATTAACCCTCTTCGTTTAAGACTAGCCTCCCAGGCAAACTCACCCTCATATTACCTGGTATATAAAACCTCTTCAGTCCTACTGACAGAAGGATTTTGAAGTCTAGCTCTGAGCAGAAGCTTTGTATGATACCTGTATTTAATTACTAAGAGCAATTTTCCTTGTGAAGTGGATACCTATTAAATTCCAGCTGTCAGTGCTGTGTCTCATTAGCTACTTTACTCCTCAAGGACATTTTTTTCCCTTCCCTCCTTTAACAGGGAATATAAAATGCCTGTTCTGACCTTTTGCTTGGACTCAGTTTCCGTTCTGGCCGTAGCAAATTAGAAGATTGATTGTGTTGCCACAAGCATTAAGATCCTGCTTCTCTGGGCAGAATTTGCTCCTGAGCATTCACCTAAAGTACATGTGCAGCTTGTGCTTTCAGAGTTTTCACTGCAGCAAGGAGAAGCAAATGAGGTTAGCAAAGACAACAAGGTTGTGAAATGTTCTTCTGAAAGCATTTCTGTCTTCACCACATACCAATTCTCTTCTCTGTGGTAGGATTCAGCACGCTGGCATTTCCACAAACGCATATTCTTTTTTAGTCAGACTGTAAATGAGATTCCCGACATTTAGTGATCTTTAAACGTATGATGTGTACATGTGTGTCAGTTTGGGGATGATGACATACATAGTAACGTGGTTATTAATGGTATTAATAGTAACACTGTTACCCATGTCACTGGACTTGTACATTGAATCTACTGAAATGCAGGGGATGTTAGTACATTTCAGTGCAGTAGTCTGCAGTACCTGCAAGGCAACAAACTTTAACCAGCTGCTCTTGGTATATTGCAAGCTAATTGTATATTATACTAAAATAATACCTATTCCCTACTCTAAATTAGTTCCCTTCACAGTTTCTTTCATCTTACTATGTTGTATTTCATATCACTTGCATTATAGAAGGTGAAGAGGATCAAGGCAAGGTTTACAAATATGTAGCTAAAAGATTTTCAAATCCAGGAGAAAGAGATATCTAACATCATTTCTGTCTCTTAGGTGACCTGATGGGAGTAGGAGTCCTGAGTGGTAATTTTGTGCTAATTCCAGCACTGAATTAAATTATTTTGGGCTGATTTTCTCATTAAGGTGCTGTGGAAATGATTCTTTTTTTTTCTTTGTGTATGGAAGGGAAAATGGTACATGTCTGTATCAATAAGTCACGTAATTAACTTATCATGGACAGTTTTTCCAACAGACAAAAACTAAAATCAGGGACTGTAGTGATAGGACAAGGGGTGATGGGTTCAAACTTAAACAGAGGAATGTTCAGGTTAGATATAAAGAAGAAGTTCTTTACTGCGAGGGTGGTGAGGCACTGGCACAGGTTGCCCAGAGAAGTGATAAATGCTCCATCCCTGGCAGTGTTCAAGGCCAGGTTGGACAGAGCCTTGAGTGACATGGTCTAGTGTGAGGTATCCCTGCCCATGGCAGGGGATTGGAACCAGATGATGTTAAGGTCCTTTCCAACCCAAACCATTCTGTGATTCTGTAGTATGTTTCAATAAAATATATCCATTTTATAAGCAAGGTATGTATCTTTTATTGTTTATGTACCCGTTTGCTTTGGCAGCTTTCTATTAAGGTTGGTATTGTCATCTGTAGTTCAGGTACTTTACCACTACTAAATGCAGTAGTGTTTTAACTTCCAAACTTTGCATTTTGAAAATCTGTTAAAGCCTAAATTTTCCATTCTGGATTTCTTCATGAGGCTGATTTTAATTTTTTCTTCCTTGAAAATTGTGGTGAGGTTGAGTCCAGGGGCTGTATGGATGCTGGCTGATTTTGTGTGTGTGTGTGTCCTTTCAGGAGTTGTTTTCCAGCGTTGTTGGACTCGCACAACAGGGTCAGGAAAGTTGCCTTTAGGTTACCCAGGAAATTTTTAGAAGGAATCTTGTCCCATCCTTGTAAGGGAACAAGCTGGAGCTGCAGAGCAGTACCCTGGTGAGGAAAGGCTGTGAAAGAAGATGGAGCCTCATGTGGCCCCTTCACATGAAGAGACTGGAAGTTATAGGTGGCATTGCTGAAAATGGATGGCTGAATAAGGGACGTGGTCATGAAAGAGAGGGGGATTTAAGGGAGAGACATGATTCTCAGATGCTTGGGATGAAGGGTCATGAAAGGCTGAAGAAGTCCCAAGTGGCAGACACAAGAGCAGTTTTGTTTGAATGTAGATCCCAGATTGCTGCCTTCAGAAATTGTTCTTGTGCTTGTGAAGCCAGCAAAACTGAAGTCCTGTAACAGCAGCGTCCTTCCACACTGCTCTGACTCCTCTCCAGGACAAGCCATCCTGTGTAACCAAAAAAGCTTAATTGCAATCAAAATCATTAATCTATATTCCACTCCCTGTCAAGAATTAAGATATTAATTCTGGTTTCTCACTGCAAAGCTCCCACCTGTAGTTGTCAAGCTGAAAAATACAATGAAATCAGCTGCCAAATACAAATCATGGCCCATTCTCATCCTGGAATTCTGTGAGACTGAAGCAGAATAAATCAATTATAAATAAATATTTTCCAGCTGGGTAGATGGCTAACTCCATCTGCATTTTGAGGCTGGGAGGCAGCTTGAGCAGCATGCACTGCACTCCTGAAATCCCTGAGGACAGATATAGGTGAACGTAAGTTAGAAAAGCTCCTAAGCATGGCAGAATTTTGTATCCATGTATATATGAAAGTATATGCATGAAGACAAATGCTTTCTGTGTTCTTCACAGTTGTGGCTGGCAAGGGCTGTGTAAATGCCTGGTATTTTAGGCTTAAACTGTCAAGGTTTACACTGTTCTGGCTTACAAGAGGTTTTAAATGGGAATTATGTCACTTCTCTGAGAGCTAACTTTTCTGGTCAGGTGTGAGGATTTCAGACTTGCTTTTCAAGTGTAAATATAATCTAGTTTTCCAAGAGACCATAGTGAATGCTACAGAAGTAAATATACATGTGTATATATGGGGATGGCAGTGCTTTAAAACCTGCCTTTTCGCAAGGTTCTGTTGGTACAGTTGGAGATAACTGCTTATAAAGGAAATGGTGCAGCTATATTAGCTGTTGGTTTTTTCCAAATATAAAGCAGAATAATCACTACTTAGCCCTAATTTTCCTGCATCTTAATTGACTCTTCTCTTGTTTCCATTTAATACCAGACCAATGCCATGTTAGTGATATTTCTTTTTTCCTTTTAGGAGTTGAAAGAAAAATAATCTGTTATTGTCTTTATCTCTGCTGTCCTATGCTGGTCTCCTGCCCCAAGGAACAAGGGATGGGACAAGAGGAAACAGCCTCAAGCTGCACCAGGAGAGGTTTAGGCTGGATAGTAGGAATAATTCCTTCCCCAAAGGGTGCTCAGGCATTGGAACAGGCTGCCCAGGGCAGTGCTGGAATCATCGTCCCTGGAAGTGTTCACACACCGTGTAGACGTGGCCCTCAGTGACATGGGTTAGTGAAGGCCTTGGCAGTGCTGTGGAACAGTTGGACTTGATGAGCATAAATGCCTTTTCCAACCTGGCTGATTCCATGACTCCATGTTCTCTTTCTCTTATTTTTGTTGCTCTTCTTCTTACATATGAAATAGTGATGGCTTTTGAATCAGGCTCTCAAGGGTCATGTTACCCATCTGATTGCACTGAATTATCTCTGAATCTTGCATGTGACAAGCAAGTAAACATGAGCTTGATATAACATGCTGGAACTATTAATATTTAAACAGAAAAGAATATAGAATTTTGATTACAAATTGTTCTGCTTCTTGTCATCACTGGCTAAACACAGGATCTGTTTGATTCTCCTGTTGACTTGCTTCCAGATCTGTATGGCAAATGGTTCTCATAAAACCTCCCTTTATTTTACCTCCTTGCTAAAAGGGAGGTAGTATCAACTCAAATACTTCAAACTTCTGGCCTGATAAAAGCAGGAGAAGTGCCAGTTTTACTGCCTGAGTCAAGGTACATAACAGCCAACCCATATCACCAGGCATATTGAGCCACCAACCTAGTTATGCAGTTTCAACAAACAAACCAAAGAGACCCCCAAATTAAATCCTTCCACTGCCAAGCATAATATGCACAGTTTTGCCATTAAAATCCAGTTCAGCTGAGTGCTTCCATATAAATCTTAAATTAGTTCATGCTTTGTACAGCGCATTTTGAGAACTAAAAGGTTATTGGTTAGAATGGAATATTGCATTGGTTTAAAATTATTTGTATGATACATGGACTTTTTTCTTTGGCTTGGTTTTTTCCCTAGGACTGTGATGTCAGAATCCTTGGGAAATTGTGTAATGCTCACAGGACTTCTTGCCTTAATAGGCAATAGGCTGTAGCAGAGACAGAAGGATTCTTGGGTTTTCTAGGTGTAAATGAAACAGATTCCTCTCCTGTCACTTCCAACACAAAATACGTAAGCCAAGATATTAAGAACTTCTGTGGGATAATAAAGCATCACAATGAACAAGCTGAAGTAGAGAGAAGTGGAATTAATATAGCCAGGAAGCAGTGAATTTAAAGCAAATTTTAAGCATTTGTGTGAATTAATGCTTTGCTAGAAGTGTGTGGAATGTAGACTTATGAAGTAGGGGTTGCTGCTGGTAAACTACTTAAAGTCCTGGTCATGTCATGATGCAAAAAGAGGGTCCACTTTAAATTGGAATGGAGTGTGTATGTTTATATTGTATTATATGTAATTATATAGATTTATATCCTATATACTTTTAAGTATATATTAAAAATGTGTGTGGGCATGTGCATAATTATTCAAAACTGCCTTCTATTACTCACCCCAATGGCATGAATTTCATTCAAGAAGTGAGTTAAGAATAGTTATTCTGTTGCTAGATAACTTTTATGTTATCTCTCAATGGTCTTGAATACCTTTTACCTTTCTATTATCTTACACCTTTCTACTGTCCCCATTTCAGACTCACTCATCATTTTCTTCAGGGTAAAGAAAAGACAACAAAGAAAAGAGGGCAGGGCTGGGGACAAGGCGTAGTTGAAGACTGTAGTAAATGTGTTAAGAATTATAGTAAATACCTAGGGTAGAAAAGTTAGAAGTCTTAGGTTTAGCTTGATGTGAAAACAGAGCTCGTAGTGTCACAGTCACAATGCTTATGGCAAGAACTGTTTTCACCCATGAAGTGTTTTCAGACAAGAAGCTTTTTCACCCAAGAAGAAGCTGTTGTGAGATGTGCAGCATGTGGAGCAAAGAGTTGTTCGTAGTCAGTGTCAATGAAGAAAACAGGTTCAGAATTAATGCTAGTCAGGAGTATTTTTTAGGAAGCCTTTTGGTTTCTTATGGAAACATACAATTAAAGGTGGTGTTTTTGTGGAGGTGTATAGATTTTGACAAAGCAACATCAGAAAGATTGGTGGTCAAAAATAGGCTTTCTCAGAACTGGAGATAATCATGTTAAAACCCAGCCTTCTCAGTCTAAAAATGTATGTGAATAGAATTCTATTTTGTAACCAAAGATTCTGTTTTCATTGCACTGTAGAACAAAATTCATTTTAAAAGTTGCTGTAAAATGGAACAGCTCAGGAAACAAAACTTGTCTGGTGTCATTGTTTTGATGAGAGGGTTTGACTGTCAAAACAATTTTGGCAGCCATGCTAAATGATGAGAAGGATAGAAAGATTTAATCTTAGTTTTCATTCTAGTGCAGAACAAAACAAATACTGCAGGCTCAAATGGTGTAACAAAACTGAACAGTTTTCCAGACAGTCATTGTCAAGTGCTGTCATGTGGATGCGAGTTAGAAGAATTTTACTGCAGAAGGATTGGCCTTTACACTGTATGGATATGCAGAGGATTAATGCGCAAGAAACAGTTGGGAGTTATTAAATGAAGATGCCTTTTAAGGGAGGTACTTGCTCCAGGGAAGGGTAAGGAACTTTATATCCTCCTGTGGGCACTGTATACTCATCTGTTTTCAGCTCTGTTGTATCTGTTACCAAGCTCCTACCAGGTACATCATAGTACAGAACATAGTATGTTTTGTAAATGATACCACTACATGAGCTGGTACATTTACCTGAGATATTTATTGTCTTGTCTTCTGGAGAGAGTTTAACTACTTTGCCTCCCGGGTCCAAGTGTTTAGTTCAGTTTACTTAAAACAATGCTAAGGGAAAAAATACGTTAGCTTAGGTTTAGCAGGTTTCACAGCTCCCATTGGTCTTCAGCAATTTGTGACTGTCAATATGAATGAGCATTTTGGAAGACTCCCAGTATCAGCTGAGGTTAGATTTACTCCACTCTTTTATCTTACAGGAGACCTTTAAAAGCAATTCAGTTTGCTCTGCTGCCAACTGAATAGGAACAGATTATGCTGTGCCAAACTGTTCCAAAGAGATGCTGTCGCATCCCAGGCCACAAATCTTTGGCATTTTTCAGATGAACTGCAAAGTTGGGCTATCTGCATTCCTCCTAGATAATGTTAAGATAGTCTAAGATTTCTGACATCTTGAGGATTACACAAGACCTCACTGAGAAACAGCTGCATAAGCTTCTGCCTTCATGCTCAGCTTAATTCTTCCTTCATAATGCCTTTCACTGGTAGACTTTGTGCTTGCTAAATTGCTTGCACAGACAATTGCCTTGCTAGTACCAATATCCAAGAAAATAGATTATTGTTGTCAAATGCCTTCTCTTAACTTGGCTAAATGGAAAAAAAAATGTGGTAAAAGAAAAGGCATGCACCTGGATTCACCTGCCTTTCCAGAGCAGCTTAGTTCTGGAAAGAACTTGCTTAGTTCTGTCTTTTATTTATATTTATATATATATATATATATGCATGCCTGTACAGTATGGATGCCTAAATGACATAGGCCATCCTAGTGTCATGAAAGGTATGTGTAACGTAAATAGTTCTAAGCCTTGGATAACAGAAAAGGGATTTTTTATTTCAAATATAGGAAACTCATGCCATCTAAGAAGAATAAAATATTACCCAGAATAAATACATACCACCATGTTTTTGCACCAGCCTTTGCCATTGTCGGAGCATCCAATGCCACTGCGTGATCAGTAATGACCTCTGTAGTCCTCTTAGATTATCAGATTATATGACTTCTATTTGGGATTTATATATTCCATGGGACTGAAGTGTTGTTGCAATGAGCCAATCAGTCCCAGAAACTGTAGTTTGCAATCAGTTTCTAAAGACTATCCAGCTCAGTATCCTTTTACAGGGACCCCTCTAAGCACAATATAACAAGTTTAGAAGTTTCAGGATTTCTGAATGCTGAAGCTGGGGATAAAAGTCTTGAGCTCCTGCAGGGGAACAGTCTCTGTCTTCTAGTCTTCTGTTTCTTCAAATCTGAGTAGTTGGGTTCTATTATTTACATAAGACAATTGAACATATTAATCTTTTCTTTCTATTTCATAATAGCAACTTTTCTTTATACTCCTGGTTCTAGAAGCAATGCCTTCTGCATGTGTTATTTCACTACTCTTAATTGTAATTTATTTGGCCTGAGGCCATTCATAACACTCAAAATTGCTGACAGGTTTTTTTCATGGAAAGAAACTTGATGCCTTTTGAAATTCAACTGTCTATTTAAAACCTGCTTTAGAGCACTGGTGAGACCCTGATTTTGCTTCCTAGATGATAAGATTTCCTGCATGCATGCAACTTGGTATAAAGTTCTCTGCTTTTCCTGTGGAGGTTTTGTTGAAATCTCTGTGTAACTAGAGCAAACAGCAGTTATGTCTGTAACAATGTCATCCTTAAGTGAGTAGAGGGACTCTGGAGTAGCCAAAGGAAGTGCTGTACTCGGTTTTGTTGCCTTCAGGAATTTCAGGTGACTAGGACTGCTTAATTAAGGACAATTTTACATAAGACATTTTTCTGAAGTAGAGCAGCTAGTTCCAGAATCCTTTGTCACCAAAGGAAGAAGGTCATATAAAAGTCCAAAGCCCTCTTGCAGAACTGGACCCAGGAGAAAAGGTCCTGCCTAGGAGTTCCATGCTGCCAAGCCAGTGAGGCCGTTGTGGCTTCCTGGCCCACAAATTCTGAAGAGGCTTAGGAAACTCTGGCAAGATGTAACTTGAGGGGTTCTGCCAGAACAAGGGTTGATGAGACAACTTTGCTGCTTAAATGTTTTTGTTCTATCTCTGATTGGGTTTTCATACTAGCCAGACGCAATGTTAGAGAAACATGACTAAATCGTGTCAGTTTCAAATGTTCATTGTGTGGATCCAACTGTCTGAAATTACTGGGGACCGTTTACTTCTCAGAAGCATAAAATATTCTCCTCATCAGGGATTGTAGTAATAGGACAATAGGTAATGGGTTCAAACTTAGACAGGAAAAGCTCAGGTTAGATATAAGGAAGAAGTTCTTTACTGTGAGGATGGTGAGATGCTGGCACAGCTTGCCCAGGGAAGCGGTAAATTCTCCATCCCTGGCAGTGTTCAAGGACCAAGCTGAACAGAGCCTTGGGTGAGATGGTCTAGCGTGAGGCGTCCCTGCCCATGGCATGGGGGTTGGAACTGGATGATCTTAAGGTCTTGTCCAACGCAAACTATTCTATGATTCTGTGATTCTATGATTCTGTTCTGCTCCACAGTGGAGAGACTTGCTGGGCAGTTTCATGCCACTGAAATGTCAACATGTCCAAATCTTCCATAGTGGTGTATCTGTGCTTCTGAGCACAGGTCGCAGCAGACTGGCCCAATCTCCTTTTTTAGAGGCCTGGGTTCTGTAGGAGTTCTTCAGAAACCACTTCAATGCTATTTCAGCTATCTCTCCACATTCAGAGTGCTAAATGGAAACATATCTTAAGGGTCACAGGAGAAAACCTTTCCTATGCCTAAAACTTCTCCTTCCTTAGATAGCAGTGCTAATGACTGATCTTTGGAATCATTGGATATTTTTATTGTATTTTGTCTTCCCTTAAAGCAGTTCAGTTTGGTGGCCGTTAGGTGGTCAGGAAGCCCTAGGAGGTACATGTCATAGATGGTGAGAGCTCCTGTATGATGTCTTTAGGAAAGCCAACGTGAAAAGTCTTCCTAATTTTTATGTAATGTGTCTCCTCATTTTTACTTAAAGTGGATTATTTGCCTGTTTGTATTTGCCTTAAAACATTATTTAAGTACTTGTAACACTAAGGTACATACAGCGTATACATATCTCATTCTGCATTGCTTAGATGAAACCAGTTAAGGTATGCCCTCAGGCTGCACATTTTCTGTAGAGAGAGGTTGAAAGAGCAGACCTTCTTACACTGGATCTTTCTGACTATCTTTCTGCTAACCAGATCAAGCTGTGTCATGATTTGGCAGAAACCAAGCTCACTCGTGAGTGACAGTGTCTTTTTCTAGGGCACAAACAGCCATTGCTGCTGCTTTGGGAAGTGTCCTTACAGGAGAAAGGCAGATATTTAGTACATAGACAGCATATGTGTTTGCTCAGTATTGCTCAACAGTGCTCTTACTACTAGGTTTATAGTTAGCTCTACTGACTAGGTTTATGTGAAAAGGACTCTGAGGGGCAGGAGGAATCATCAACTCCATCTTAGTCTTTTTGAATTCTCTGCAATTCGTACTGGTAAAGTCTTTACTGAGTAAGTGAAGCTTAGCTTAAGTTTTGTTGTCCACCTTGTTCATGCATAAGCTCTATATGGAGCTCTGTTCAGATATGCAATTAATTTAGATTTACTTGAGTCCTTAAGCTTGGTTTGAATTGTAAGTCATTAATTCACCAATAAAAGATAGTAATTAAACAAGTGATCTTTTGACATCCTAGTTGGGAAAAGATTCTGAGAGGAAAAATGTAGTCAGGTGAATGGTCTGATAGAAGACTAAATTGCCTTTCAACACACTGCAGGTCTGATCTGAAAGAAACTGTTTCTGTTAGGTCAGTGCCTTCCTGGGATTCTTTCGAAACAATTGATCATAGTATGCTATAGTCAACGAAACTACAGCAGCAAATTCAGAAATATTTAATAGTATGTGTAAAGAATTTTTCTTTGAACAAAAGAAATGTGTCAGTATGACACATGCAGCTTTTGTTCCCTAATCTGTCTTGAAAGCTGCTTGTGAGGGTTTCATGATGCTGATGGCAGATTGTAGTAACTGCAGATTGTTTCCCACACACGCATATTTTATTATCTTGCTCAGAAAAATACATTTGAACAGTGAATAATAACTTGGTTGGTATGTGTAATCCATGTAGTCTCTTGATTGAGGTCTCTCCTGCTTCAAAGTGACTTTGAACTGTGTCACCTACTAAGGGATTTTAATTACTGAGAGGTTCTTCTAGGAACCATTATGTTTCTTTTAGGAAGCGTTATGTGAGTCTGAGGTATATGAGATGGCTTGGATTTCTTACAGTATCAAGAACAAGAGAGAACACAGGGGTTTAGAACGTTTACACTGAATATAGGAAGGCTGCACTCTGAAATGGGCTGACCACTTTGCATACATAACAAGTGATGCTACTGCTTCCAGGTAGTGATAAAGCTGTAAAGTTGATAATGCAATTTATGACTTTGAAAAATTTTCTGATATAATTTAGCAGCCACGATGGTTCTGTATATTGAAAAGAAGGCATTTCAAAGAAAGATACCATAAAGATGATAGCTTTAAATGTTTCCCTAACTTTAAATCCATCTCCCATGTCAATGGTGCTGTCATCTGCCAACACTATAGTGTCACTTACAAGCATTCATGCAGTGCTGGAATAGCTTGAAATATATGCCCTTTGCACCAGGCAGCTAAATCTCTGCATGGTTCATACTGCCACCATATGAGATCAAATACTGCATCACTGAAGCCTTTCTGCACTTCACAAATGTGACCCCTGCTGTGTGAGGAATGCTAAGTTTCCTCTTCCTTTAAAGGAAAAGAGGCCCTACCTAACTGAGTTTGTCCATCCAAGTTTCCATGGTTTCTCACATAAGAAAAAGGTCATCACTGGAGGGATGAAGGACAGCCAATCTGAAATGAATCATTTCATAGTATCCCAAAAAAATTCCTTCTGTTCTCCTACCAAGTCTCTGTCTCAGCTTTTATCTTTCTTTAACTTGAGGCCCTGTGGATTCTTAACTGTTTATGCCAGGTGTCTGAATAACTCCCAGGACCAGAGATGAAGTAAACACACATAAGTGTAATACATCTAATTTCTTTTATCTACTGTGCATGGGTTGATCTATTTTCTGTCTTTAAATTATCAGTGATGAGGGTTTGGTTTTTATTTGCTTATGCATAAAGCAGATTTTACATTGCCGTATGCAAACTATTTGCTTTCTTTGTATTGCCAGATGTAGCGTGCTCATGTTGTCTTTGTCTTATCTGACCTCTCTTCAGAGGCATGGAATGTACTTCTGCTGGATAGTTTGGTTTATACTTCTCTAATGCCACACATAAGAAAATTTGTCCTTCCAACCCACTCAGAGTTTTTCAGCTCACTGTGGACCTTGGACATGTCTTTTAATTTCTGCATTCTCTATCTACAAAATAGGAATAATCATGATGCATTGCTTTTGACTGGTAAAATGCTTTGAACTTCTCGGGAAGAATGGGTTGTAAAAGAGTCGAAGCGTTCCTTCCTTCTTCCACGAACAATAAATCAGCAACTGCCATCAGGCAGGGTTACTATATATACTCTTTTGAGGAATCCTTCCAAAATCCATGTTTCCCCTCTATTGTTTTTCAAGAAATGTGCAACTCATCTAGGTTAGGCAATTGGGAAGGATCCCTTTCCATAGCCTGTTAACACCACTGCTGCAAAAAAACCTGTATGAGATTGGGATTTTTCTCTAAGGGAAATTATTATGACAGTTCTACCAAAGCCTCTTCCTTTCAGAGCACAGATTTGCGTAGCTAGCTTTGGAGGATTACTTGCTGTTGGAATAGCTACTAATTCCTAGTGTGCCCACAGTCTGTGGGAGTTTTTAAGTTTCTTCTTAGCATGGCTTTGATTTTCTGCCATGATTCCGAAGTCAGTGGGAATCTTTCCAGAAGCCTTCTATGGATGTGTTGTAGAGATAGTGACCAGTAAGTAGTCTTACTCTGCATACAAAAGATATAAAGTAGAGCTGATTTTAACCATGATGTGTTTTCAGGTTAGATATAAGGAAAATCAGGCTAGATATGAGGAGGAAGTTCTTTACTGTGAGGGTGGTAACACACCAGCACAGGCTGCCCAGAGAAGTGGTAAATGCTCCATCCCTGCTAGTGTTCAAGGCCAGGTTGGACAGAGTCTTGGGTGACATGGTCTAGTGTGAGGCATCCCTGCCCATGGCAGGAGGCTGGACTAGAGGATCTTAAGGTCCTGTCCAACCCTAACTATTCTATGTGTCCAACCCTGCGATTCTATGTGTATGTTAAGGAGATTATCAGGTTTATTGGTGTTGGGGGTGGGGGGGACAGAATTGCTTTGGGAGAGTTTATTTTAGCTGTTACTCTCCTTGTTATGTGATTTCAGCAAAATCTGAATTTTAAGAGATTTTTTTTTTCTGTATTTTGCTTTAATTTGTATAAAACAATAATTTGGCATGGAGTAGTCTGGATTTTGGCTTTGTTTTATTCAAAGAAGCATTTTTACTGGCTACATTTGTTTACCTAGATTTTACTTGAGAAGTGAGAATTTCTGAGCTGGGCAAGGAGCTAAGAAAGCTCAAAGCTAATGGTGGTGTTTGCATTAGACAAGACACAGTTCAGCGAGATGCAGTGTGCACCTTCATTGTCTAAATGTTAGCAGGCAAAATTGACACCATATGTGCCCAACTGTAATTGCTCCAAGAGGGGGAAAAGAGAAACATGTCAGAACATTTGAGTAACACCTAATTTAGCCCATGGTTATAAAATAAAGCTGATGGTTGCTTAAAAACAAAAGTAGAAAAATATTATGGTTTTATTATTCCTCAACAGCGCTTCCTACATAGGTGAACTTTATCACGGAGACAACACAAGTGAAAAGAAACATATAACAACTTTTTATGGTATTTTTATGTTATTTTATTTTTTTCACAGTAAATAAAGTGGTTATGAGGCTCCAAGGAAAACGGCCCAGATGTTAGTGAGTTGTATGAAATTTAGTGGAAACAAGCTGTAAAAAACATAGTCATAAAACAGCCTGTCAATGCCACACATCTGGACAATGCAGCTGTATGTTCCTGCTGCTGTCATCGCCCGAAGAAAACTCAATAGCCTTATTTCACCCCAATTAGGCTGCATACCAGCAGAATCAGAATTACACAGGGAAGGGGGGATATTTTCATGAAGGCAGACCCTCTCAAGTTCCCTTCAAGAAGTTTTTATCTTTCATTCAAGGCTAGTGCCTCAGACACTGGTCACTTTGCAAACAATACTCCAAACTATTCCCCTTTATTTGCTATCTGTTCAATGCCATTACATTTATTACTTTATATTAAATAGTTGCTTGATGTTGCTTCTTTGTTTAAAGCCCGAAAAAAATGACATTTTACTGTGAGAAGTGCGTGTCTGTTGACCTTTACATAAGTCATAGAAGTTGTCTCTGTTTTATTTTTGTCTCATACTGTAGCAAATATAACTTCATTTGAGGCCTTAGGAAATAAAAAATAGGCAGGCATATTACTGATACGGTGTTTTTCTGAACATGTGCTCCTTTTGACCCACACATTGTACAATGTGAGAGAGCATTTCCTCATTTCAGCATGCAAAATATGTGTCAAGTGCAGTATTAAAATGAGTTATGGTTGTTCTGTTTGTTTGTTTTCCTGCAGGTGTTAGAAATAGCCAAAGCCTTTCTGGATAATGGTGAAGAAATTCCAGTAACACTAACTGGAAAGCTGTTGAAATTTCAGCTGCTTTGTCTCAAAGAGAAGGACCTTCAGAGAAGAGAAGCTGAAAAGAAGGTACTATCGTATGCCTTAGGGAAGATGCTTAATTAACTTTAGGAAGACACCTCTATTCTAGTGTCTAGTCCATAAATTCAACTTTCTCCTCCTCCATAGTTTCCTAGATCTGTAAGTGAAGATGTTCATAGAAATGTATCTTTGAAGTTAATGAGATTTTGGGTAAGAAGCTCTCAATTCCTCAAATGCAGGTGAGATGGGGGGGGGGGAGGTGGGGAGAAAGAAAAAAAATTAAAAAACACGCTGCAAGGACCTGGTGCTGAGGGCGAAGCAGTTTCTTAGCATGGTCTTAGGCCCAGTAGAAAATAAAGCTGAAAACTAGCTTCTTCTGAAGAAAAGGTAAGAGAAGTGTCAAGGACAGATGCAGAGCAGCACTGTGAAGAAGTTACTATCATGAATCACCTCCCCAGAGGAAATGTGGAGAAGTTATCTTTTCCATCCTCTGGCACTAAGGAAGGATGAAATTTACGTAAACTAATCCTGGCAGATATTTGTTGAACCAGTTCTTAAAACCTTCCACTGGTGTGCTATAGCTTTCCTACAGCAGTCAATATTACTGCGTGACTACTTCTGCAACGTAGCCATTTGGATAAGGTTTCTAACCGTATCAACCATAGCTAATTTAAACCTGTTACCTCTTTGTCTCTCACTGTGTATAGGGACAACAGTTCTTCCCCTCCATTCTCCAGAAATCTATTACATATTTAACTAAAAAACCCAAATATATGCCATGCTTTCTAGTTTTTGATTATGCTTGTTCCTCTCCCCTGAACTCTCTCCAAATAGTTTGTATCTTGAAGTCTGCTTCTCAGAACTGGGTAGCCCATTTTCAAGTGTTCCCAAAATTTGCTGCCTTGTATTCTCCGAGATCATCACTGCTAGCTCCAAGATTGCCTCAATCAAATTGCTTGTTTCTTCTAGGAAGAATTTCACAAGCTTGCACAGAATCACAGTCGGATCACACTTCTAACTGCTTTCTAACATCTGCAATTTAGCAAAAAGAAGTTGTCAGTAGTACATTTCAACAACTTACTGAACAATTGGTCTTTGCTAGATAGTCCTTTTCCAGCAAGCATCCATGCAGCTGAAAACTGTTCTTGGGAAGTCATATAGTTGCTGCGACAGTTTTACTCTGTTAATTGATCAAAAACTATAGTACAAAATGAGTTGGCATAGAGGCGTAAGCAGTCTGTGCATGTAAAAGGTGCAAGAAGAAAACAGTTTCATAGATTTTGTGTAGTTGAGAAGTCTGTAAGTTTCTTTACCAATAATTCTATTTGTGGGAGTATTTGGTGGATAAAATATAGGGCACAAGGATAAGAATATTAAATTCTAGGTGATAAAGCTGTGTCCTGTTCCAATAGTATTCTATTGCAAAATAGATTAGCAAATTATAAGGTCAGTCGTAGAATCACAGAATGGTTTGGGTTGGAAAAGACCTTAAGATCATCTGGTTCCAACCCTCTGCCGTGGGCAAGGTTGCTTCACACTAGACTATGTCGCCCAAGGCTCTGTCCAACCTGGCCTTGAGCACTGCCAAAGATGGAGCATTCACCACTTCTCTGGGCAGCCTGTGCCAGTGCCTCACCACTCTCACAGGGTAGAACTTCTTCCTTATATCTAACCTGAACTTCCCCTGTTTCAGTTTGAACCCATCACCCTTTGTCCTATGGCTGCAGTCTCTGATGAAGAGTCCCTCTCCAGCATCCTTTTAGGCCCCCTTCAGATACTGGAAGGCTGCTTTGATGTCTCCATACAGCTTCTCTTCTCCAAGCTGAACAGCCCCAGCTTTCTCAGCCTGTGTTCATACTGGAGGTGCTCCAGCCCCTGATCATCCTCATGGCCTCCTCTGGACTTGCTCCAAAGCTCCAATTATTAGGTTATTGTTAGATTAGCAAATGATAAGGTAAGAAACATGAAAAATCTGAGGGGGAAAAAAAAACGTGTTTTCCGTCTGAAGAGAAATGAGGAGCTGAAGCAATAGAGTAGATTTTTTTATATTAAATGGAGAAAAGGTGGCTCTTCTGTTAGATATCAGTCAGGGCTAAGAAGTAAACTGCAAAACAAAAAATTGAAGTTTAAAGATTAGGCACTTCAATATTAAAATGGAGCCTTTAGCTTTGATTTGGCAAGATTACTCCTGTAACTATATTATTTCCCTGGAGAATCTGAGGATAGTTGGTATTGAAGGTTGAAGAATTTCTGGAACTTGCAGTTTCTTCTCTGCTGTAGCCAAGCAATCTGGACAAAGTTGTCACCTCCTCTGGTTTATACCTACATCAGAGCATGACACGCAAGCACTAGAGCAGCAGTTGAAGGACAGAGAGTCAAGAATGGAAAGGGCTGTTGGCTATGAGGATGCTTTGCAGTACAAAATGGGCAGAAACTGGCTTTTCATGTAGAATTCTTGCTGTAAATTGCCTGCCATAAAATTCTTAATCCCTTCCAACTAGCTTGTACAGTACAAGTTCCATTGCCAGCAACTCAGGGTTGAAACCAGGATTTTGCTAGCAGATCAGTTCTCAGAATGCCAACATAACTGTCTATTGTTTTCTAGAATAGACACCAGTTAACAAAATGAGTTGGCAGAAGAAAGCCAGCAAGTGCGTAAACAAAAATAAGCCATTATGAAATGTCTGTGTTTCATTAAGAGAAGCTTGTGACGCATTGACAGGTGTATGCATTGAAATGAATCTGCAGAAGTGCCTCTGAGTTAGAAAACAGTGTCAGGTGGTACGATTCTGTGATCTGAATCTTAAAGTAACAAAATTACAGAATGTAAAGCTAATGGAAGATGAGGAACTCCACAAAAAGCTGCATCTTGTAGGGAAAGACAAATATGACATTGAATGGAAAGGAAAGAGTCCTAGAAAGGAGAGACTTGTACTTCCTAAGGTATTAAGGTCAACTAGCGTTCTATGTTGGAATCTTTCCAAGTTCAGAAATGTCTCTGGTTATTTGAGACTGACTTACATAAAACAATGCCGATGCAATAGATAAAGCTGATTGTGAACTTGGTAACCTGATGACTGTATCATTTGTTTTGATGTGTTCCTCAGCCTAGAACTCAAAGTAATGGTATCAGAATATTTGATTTGAAATGTCCAAAGTGAAATAAACTTGAAAGAAAATAATGAAATCATCCAAGTCCCCCATTTCACGGCATAAATATTTTTTAAGTATCTCTTGAAGGCGTTTTTAAATTTGCGGAAAGGGAATGCATGAAGAAGGGAGAAGCAGGAAAAGATTTTCTGCTTCGGTTTTGAATTCAAACTAAACACAAGCTCTACAGCTGGAAAGTCTGCTTTTCCAGCTAGATCTAGGAAAAGCAACTGTGTAAACTGCCCTATCTCTTTTGCATGGAGAGCTTTTCTCCTTTAATAGCCTTTAAAGTGACAGCAGCAGGATAGTAACAGTGCTTTAATATAATTTTACTGTATTTAATTTAGCTTTACAATCCTTAAATGTCATTCTTGCATAGTTAGTGTGTAGTACTGCTGCTGACTAGATGCAGGATGGAGGCTTTCTTGCTCTTCTAGCACCTTGCTTTAGCTTAATGTATTTTGGATTATTTGAATTTCAGGCTGGCTCTGAGCTTTCTGGATTTATAGTGTGAGGCTTTGGGATACTTACAAAACCTTTTTTCATTCTTTACTCTTAAATTACCTAGCAGAACTTAATGTAGGTGGTTTTGTTTGAAAATAATGAGAATGGCTGAGTAATATCCTGTGTGAAATGAGCATGGAGTCTTGGTTCTAGTTTATAGTGGACAGATATTTGGATCAAAGAAAAACAGTGCTGGTACCATTTTACACCATACTCAAGAGTGTTAACAGAGATGCTGAAGTCTTATCAGAAATTGAGGTTTTGTCTTATTTTCCTCCAGTCCAGGGCAGATTTCTGGCTGATGCAAGTGCTGTAGTGGCAGTAACTAAAGCACAGGGATTCTTTGCTCATCTCGATTCTTTACTCGTTTTTCTACCAGAATATTTCATCAGTTTTGTAGGTATAATGCCTACCTACACCTCACAGTTCCTTTTTAATGTGAAGACTTCAACACTATGATTTAGTAAGAATATAATAAACAGTGCTGTGTTTGAGAAGGATAGAGTGCTCAAGACAGCTTTACTACATCAACATTATAGTGGCTGAGAAGGAAAAGTATTCAAATAAAAAAGTTAAAGCACTACAATTTTACAGCTCTTTGTTCTTCACAAAGCCTACACTGAGAATTTATTAATCTTGTCAGGCACAAGAACAACAAAAGGAAAAAGATGGAGGGAAAGAGAAAACTCAACGGCTTGGCAAGAAGGAGAGCCTCCCGAGTGCCCAGGCAGCTGAGAAAGAGAAGAAAGGAAAAAAGACAGAAGGAGGCTCTCAAGCACCAGGCACTGTTAAAAAGAAAACTGAGTTGAAGCGACGGGGAAAAGTGGAAGAGGAAGTCAAATACATTGGTATGTAAAAACCAGATATACTCCTGATAAACTTGTTGGAAATCTTGCAACCTTACTTCTAACTTTGTTTTTTAGCATGTTGAAAAGTCGAGATTTATGTGGCAATATTAAAGCATTGCCACTGCATTTGAAAAGGGTACTGTGTTCTGCTCAGCATTAGGATAGATTGTGCAGTCCAAGAAATAAAATACAGATGAGGCATATGTGGCATGTCGACATCAAAATATTTCAGCATGTGTAAGACTAGAAGAAAGTGGCTAAACAAATGCTACAGAAAACCTTTCAGAATACACACTAAATGTGTTTGTGTATCCAAAGGTGGCCTTCTCCTTGTATTATAAAGTATAACAGAGCTGTATACCATTGTCTGGGGATGAAACCAGGTTCTATACAGAGGACAATATGATTTAATTTGCTATAAAAACATGTAAATAGAACTGAGACTTAAAGAAATCTACTCTAGAAATGAGCTGTACGAGGTAAAGAATAGTATGCTAACAAGTGCTAAGAAAATCTTTTAATACATAGCACCCAGGGTTACAAATTTCATTGGAACAAAAAATACTGGAGAATATGCATAGCTCTCCTTATTAGATCACAGTTACATGTAATTTGGACCATAATATGTTTGAGCTATATCAACATAAACAGGATCTCACTTTCTTGAGAAGCACTTGCTGATTTTTGGATGCATTTTGTGTACCTGCTGTTCCCTGGTTGAACTGCTGCAGGCTTCCTTCACTTTTTCAGCAGACCTTCACATGCATCTTATTCCAGATGAATGACACTCTTCAAGCATCTTAAAAGCGTCAGTCCAGGTGTTTAGAGCGAATCTGAATCTGAGTGAAGCTCATAAAAGTACAAAAGAAGAGAACAGTAACTATTTTGTGCACAGCTTTTAATTTTTTCATCTTTAAGAATCCAAGCTGAAGTGATTTAGGCAACTCATGTCATCTAACTAAAATTGGTACAGATTGAACAATAGAGAGTGCCTTTGTGTAGGTATTAATGTGCTTCTGCTAGGCCCTGTAGAAACAATTTTACCAGCTCTAGCATTTTGCTCCCTACTGCCTTGAGGGATGGGCAGAAAACATCAGCTACCTGTATAAGATATCCGTGCTTTGCTGCGTTCCTAGTCACAGTGAATGAAAAGATGAAGTAAGGAAAATACAAATACCCTTCAAAAATTAATAGCTATGAGAAGTATTCTTTGTTTAGTATGCTTAGTATTTTTATATTATAAGCTGCTAGCACTGCTGTTAAACTATGATTTTCATTGACTTGGATTTGTCACACTAGTCCCAAGGATATTTACAAAATAGCAATAGCTGCAGATTGCCTCAAAGGAGAAGTTGTTGAGGTATTTTGTGCTTGGTCACTTGTTCTGTATGTAATTTTACAGTCATGACTGTACTGAATTGAAGCCATTCTGAACAATTCACCACTTTCATTGTGCATCCACACAGTTGGACTTAATAAACAAATTGGTTCTGACTCGTGCAAAAAATGTATGCAGTGGATTGATTTCCAGTCTGAAGACAGTAAGGAGCTACCTGAAAAGGAAAAAAGTAACTTGACCTTGCTACTTCCTCTAGTTGTGCTGATGAAGGCAGTGAGGAGGAACCTGTAGCCCTGAGAAGATCAGCACCCCTCAAACCCTTCATCTAGTCTACAGGAAAAACATAACTGTTGTTTCAGGGAGAGGCAATTGTTTCTTCATTCATCACAGTTCTACTTCGATGTCCATACCAAGAGAAAATTAAGTCAAGTACTGTCAAAACTTCTGAAGGCTATTCTAAATGCACATTAAGCGTGGCGAAACAACTTGGTCAGCATCTTTTCTTGAGAACATGGCAGTTAAAGTTCTCAAGGACCTCACACTAAAGCTTTGATTTGTATCTTGGGACAGGGTGGTGCCAGCTCCATTTCTCAGTGTCAAGAACGTAGAGATCTATGAAACTTTTCTGCTGAGAATGTAGTACTTTAAAAATCTTCTTGCATATTTCATACTTCACAAGAGTCTGAGCAGAAGGCGTGAAGAACCTTGAATGATCCTTAAGGCACTCTTCAGCACTTTAGAGAATCATAGAATATTTTAGGTTGGAAAAGCACTTTTAAGATCATGGAGTCCAACCATAAACCTAATACTGCCAGGTCCACCGCTAAACCATGTCCCCAAGTGCCACATCTATATGTCTTTTAGATGCCTGCAGGGATGGTGACTCCGCCAGTTCCCCGAGCAGCCTGTTCCAATGCTTGACACCCCTTTCAGTAAAGATTTTCCCAATAACCAATCTAAACCTTGCCTCTTTGTAGTTGTTTTAATATAACTGTAGTAAGCCAAAAAAGCCAAAAGAGAGAAATGCCACAATTTTTACTCGAGAGTAGTCTGAGCCGTTACACATATATGACCATGTCTTGAACTCAGAGACAATCTGTATCTGTTTCTGATGATTAACAGCCTCTTTATCGTTCATCCCTAGTACATTATCACCTTACTGAAAGGAATAGTTCTGATTTTGAGTAAACTTGAGATTCCTTATGTTGCTGTCTTTCATCATTTGAGTATGAACTAGTCACTGATTATTAGAACTGACTGATTATTATCAACTTGTCATAATTATTAGCATAATCCTAATTATAGCTGTTTAATGGTAGGCAGTCTTCTCTTTGGCATGTATGCATTAGAATTTTTGGATATTTAAGTGACTATGCAGTTGTCTGTCTTTTTTGTTAGGAATCATTAATGCTCAATAATTCTTACGTTCTCATGCTTTTTCCTTTGTAGTAACTGGGGTATCAAAATATGTAGTTCAGTTTCAGTACTAGCAGTGATATAATGGACTGGTTTTCTTCTGGTTTTGCTTTTGCTTTGTGCAATGTATGTACTGGACTGTGGTGGCTGCTTCCTCCATCAGTCTTTCTCCTAATTCCTAAGTTGTTTTATGTTTACCTAATGTTACAAGGAAAGAGACAACCATGCTACTAGCTTGCTGCTCCAGATAGCAGCAGCATTTGCACAGCTCTGACTCTGTATCTAAGCACAAGTAGTGCCAGGCTACCTTTTTTATTGCCCTTCTTTTTGTCCCTTGAATGAATGAATCCTATGAGTTTAGGATTGGCTGAAGGGCTTTAAAGTGTTTTGTGATAGTAGGCTTCAGAAAAAATCTTAATGCTAACTAGAATGTAAAATTACGCAAACTGTATGTGTTCCATTGTTGATGGAGAAATACAGGAGCTTCAGTAGGCAGTTTCTCTTGTCTTAGGGTAAACAAGGAAGCTAGATGAATTACATCACCTGATCATCTAAGTCTTCTGGACAGCATAGTCTAAGTCTTCTGGAGAAGGCTCCAGGGAGACCTTATAGCAGTTTCCAGTGCCTAAAGGAGGCCTACCAGAAACCTGGAGAGAGACTTCTTACAAGGGCATGTAGTGATAGAAGGGGGAATGGCTTCAGGCTGAAAGAGGAGAGATTTAGATTAAATATAAGGAAAAAAAATTATTCACTGTGAGGATGGTGAGGCGCTGGCACAGGGTGCCCAGAGAAGCTGTGGCTGCCCCATCCCTGGCAGTGTTCAAGGCTAGGTTGAACAGAGCCTTAGGTGACATGGTCTAGTGTGGGGCATCCCTGCCCATGGCAGGGGGTTGGAACTGGATGATCTTAAGGTCCTTTCCAACCCAAACCATTCTATGATTCTGTATTTTGCATAGAATTACTGACTCATACAGTCCATGGGATCAGTCATTCTGACCCCTTGTGCTTTCTCTACAGTCCTTGATGAAGGGCCCCTCTCCAGCGTCCTTGTAGGCCTGCTTCAGATATTTTGACTCTTCTATGTAATTATCCTGCTGAGGTTATAAAAGAGCTGCTTCTGTGATCTTAATTTGCAGTATCTCTATATAGTCAAGCAAAACCAGAATTTATTTAGCTATTCCATGTGTTTGTCTTTAATCTGGTTTTATTGCATTTTGAATAGATGATGAACCGGAAGATGGTGCCCATCATTACTTTATAATTCTGGATTTCCACAACCTTCAGTTGTTGCTTGTGATGTTTGAGCTTGGAATTAGCATTTCAAGTGTAATTAGAATTTCTTCTGAGAATTACGAGCCGTTGCAGACATACTTGAGAGCAACTAAACTTAAAGAAGAATCTTCGCAGTCAACTGAAGGTAATCTGGTCATAGGAACAAAATCTATATAGAAAAGAAGCTATCATATATCCAAGTAAAGACTGTTCCTGCTGTGTTTTTCTCCCTCTCCATGCTTTGTGTTTGTGCGTGCTAGCTGTGAGCAGCTGTGTTTGCCATTGCAAAAATGGCAAAATTTGAAGGTAATGACTTACTAGAAAATAGTTAGAGGTGCAGAGAGCAGAAAGCATGGGTTTGTTCAGTTTCATTGTGTTTATAACACCTACTGGGGATGAAGGGACAGGGACAGGTTTCCCCAGATATTTCCAAAATGATGCTATCTTCTCTTTGTCTCGTGTGTATAATAGCAGGAAGACTTTAGTAAACTTAGATAATTATTAAGTAAAATTTGCAAGGAAATTTTAAAGAGGGGGAAAAAAGTACATCTAGATGATAGTATCTTCTGTAAGCAGTGTTATAGGTAGTAATGCAAGTTTTCCTCATTACTAGGAAAGGACAGGTGGCATAGTAAGAACAGCTTGGCTAAACCATGAGTTCTTTGTAGACTTCAGATACAAGAAAGCATTTAGGAATTAGGAATAGATCGGGTCACTAGGAATGAGAATATATGTTTATTATGAGCTTATTAGCACAAAATCAGAAATGGCAAGACACAAAATGGGGTGCAGGAGGAGGAACAAGTTTAATATTTGTTAGCTGGTCAACAGAGAGGAGGAAGAGCTGCCAGGAGATGCTCCTGAGAAGGCTGTCGGTGGTTAGTGTTCAGAGGGGCCTTTTGTACTTCTTGTTGGCATGTATTTCTTGTTGGAACTGGGTGAGGGGGGTTGTAATTTGTTTTCACTATAAATACCATTTGAGACAGGTGATACTTTTAAGTAACCACAATTAATGCTAGCAGCAGAAAGATTCATCTTCCAGTTGTGAAGGAGTAGGTAAAATAACTGCTCCTTAGGTAAGGTAGAGAACTTTTCAGATCAGATGATTCAGATTAACTTACATTGTACTCTATTTAAGGATTTGCCTGCCATTCTCATTTCTATTTGAGAACTCATAAAAAGCAAGTGAGATAGTGGAAAAAGAGCTGTGAGGAACAGGGAAAGGAGCACAAATAGCCAAGGCTCTGTAATCTGCATAACTTCTGTTTCTGGAAAAATACTGGAACAAATAATTTATAACCACTTAAAAAAAGAATGAGGAGATGAGTAACACCTAATGTATGCGGTTCAAGAGCAAATCGTGTCAGACAAGTTTAATTTCCTTACAAAATGAAGTATTGGTCTTCTGAGCAGAGGAATAATCAGCGTTGTATGATTGGATTTTGATAAGGTTATTTCACATAGCCCGCAGTGAGCAAGGTAGGTTTAGATGAAAATAAATCTATAGTAGGTGCAATCTCATTCAAAAACTTTGGCAGCTGTAGAGTAAATTCTAAAGGTTTATCCTCAAATAGGACGCGTGGAGTGGACTCAAGGGGACTTGTGATGTGTCTGGTATTATTAGGTATTGTCATGAGTATTAGAATAAGGGGGTGAGGTTCAAATGCAAATCTCCAGGTTATAAATGAGAATATGTCCTAAAAATACCTGAAGTAATCTGATCAAGCAAATCAATGGTGAGGTAAACCTTGTATGGAATATGTGCCAATCACAAAAGTTCCAAATGATGGAAAAGAAGATTATTGAGGATCTGTAAAATTTTACTTATGAGGAAAAAAATGGAATTGTTATCCTTAAGTTTAAGAAGAGAAGGCTGAATGATGTAGTGGGGAAATGATAAAAGTTTTCAAGTTTGTAAAAGGCTAGGACAGAAAATGAAGTGTCTAAATTGCACTCAAGGAGATACAATGGAGCAGGTAGAAGCTTTCCACAGGTAAGGCTAGTAAAGTATTGAAGTAGTATGAGTAGGAATATTATGGAGTCTTTGAGGCTTTTAAAGTTGTATTAAGACAAATGTCTGCCTGCACTGATACAGGTATAGTTGATTGTGCCTTGGAGCAGTTATTAACTAAAGTATTTCATAGTTCAGTGACTTACAAAATAAATCGTGATTGATCATTTCTGTAATGTGCAGAGAAATTTTTAAACAGGAAACCATTAACCTGTAAATGCTGTTCTGTTACAGTGTTCCTGTTGTTCTTAGCATAAATACACATCAATCATGGATTAGGGACCATAGCTTTCATGTTCCTTTTCATTCCCAAGTGTTTGCATCCCCTAATGACTTTCATTTGTGGTTAACAAGTCAAGCACTGTTAGTACCCTTTCATACTGTTAATTTTCTATTCCTCTCAAGTCTAGTAGGTATACCACTACTAATTCAGCTTTTCTGGGAGAACTCAGATCAATCTCTCAGCCTGACAAAATGCAATTAATTTTTCCCCATTTCTGCTGGAAATGTGTGACCTGACACATCCTAGTGATTCTTGAAGACTTTCATTTATTCTGAGAGCATTTACATGATGAAAATATACTCAAGGCGGGGACAAGGAGAATGAAGAACTGCTTGTAGGAGAAGATTGGGTTCAAAATCATCTAAGGAACCTGAAGGTGCTCAAGTCCATGGAACCTGGCGAGATGCATCCACAGGCCCTGAGGGAACTGGCAGATATAGCTGAGAAGCCACTATCCACCATATTTGAGAAGCTGTGGCAGTCTGATGAAGTTCCTGCTGACTGGAAAAGGAAACATAACTCCCATTTTTAAAATGTTACAAAATGAAGACCCAGGTTACTGCAGGCTGGTCAGTCTCACCATGGAGCCCAGCAAGATCATGGAGCAGATCCTCCTGGAAACTATGCTAAGGCACATGGAAAATAAGGGTGACTGGTGACAGCCAACATGTCTTTGCTAAGGGCAAATCGTGCCTGACAAATTTATTGGCCTTCTAGGATGGGGGTACAGTGTTAGTGGATAAGGGAAGAGTGACTGACATCATCTACCTGGACCTGTGCAGGGCACTTGACTCTGTCCTGCACAGCACCCTTGTGTCTAAACCGGAGAGGCATGGATTTGATGGATGGACCACTCGGTGGGTAAGGAATTGTCTGGATGGTCACACTCGAAAGAGTTGTGGTCAACGGCTGAAAGTCCAAGTGGAGATCAGTAGCGAGTGGTTTCCCTCAGGGCCAGTGTTGGGACCGATCCTGTTCAACATCTTTGTCAGCCACATGGGCAGTGGGATTTGATGCACCCTCAGCAGGTTCGCCAGTGACACCAAGCTGTGTGGTGCAGGCAACATGCTGAAGGGAAGGGATACAGAGGGATCTTGATGCACTTGAGAGGTGGGCCTGTGCAAACATCATGAAGTTCAACAAGGCCAAGTGTGAGGTCCTGCCCATAGGTCAGGGCAATCTCAAGCACAAATACAGGCTGGGCGGAGAATGGGTTGAGAGTAGCCCTGAGGAGAAGGACTTGGGCTCTCATGATACCCCACCTGGAGTACTGTGTGCAGCTCTGGGGCCCCCAACTCAAGAGGGATGTGCACCTACTTGAGTGAATTCAAAGGGGGCCACAAAGGCGATTAGAGAGCTAGAGCCGCTCTCCTATGGAGACAGGCTGAAAGGGTTGGGCTTGTTCAGCCTGGAGAAGAGAAGGCTCCGGGGAGACCTTAGAGCAGCTCCCAGTGCCTAAAGGGCCTATAAGAAATCTGGGGAGGGCTTTTGACAAGAGCCTGTAGGAACAGGACAAGGGGGAATGGTTCACTGAGTTGTTTTGTTTTAAAACCATGGGGCCACTGGAAATACACAAGTGAGGGTTTTGGCCATCATAATTACGTTTTAGAAGTGCTGAGCACCCATAAATCCAAATGAAAGCAAGTCATTGCAAGCTTAGTGTCCTTATGTCTCTCAAATTAGGCTATAGTAGATTCCAGAGTGTGACTGTAAGGTTGGCATCAAGAGAGAATTTTCTTTTTTTGCAGTAGCTAGAGCATCTTTGAAAATTGATCATTACTATGCAGTGAAGCAGGAAACCATACAACTTCTAGGTTCTCTATCCATTGTCATACTGTACCTTAATCTCCAGCTTCCACACCAATAAAATTGTAATAATAAGGCTTGCTTACCCTATATTTAAATATATACTAATATGTGATTTGTGCTTTGTGTAAAAGGGCATTGTACTGTGATTTATCTAATAATTGCACATTTTAGTTATAGAAGCAGCGAAAAGAAAGGACAATGAAGCTATCAAAGATCTGGAAACATTTTGGAAATACCTGGAACCAGTTCTGAACAGTGGAAAGCCTGGGTCGAGTCTCTTTGATGTTGCCAGACTTCATCACGTAGTTAAGGAGAGTACCTTTCCCCCTGATTGGTCTGACAGAGAAATGCTGGTCAGTAGATTCTGCTTTCAGAACACATGGCATGTTTTGGGGCTTGTAACATTTAAGACAGTTTAGAAATGACAGGAATTTTAGCTTAGCCTTTTATGAAACAGAACCAGTGCAATTAATGTATGTGTAATCCTGATCAGAAATTATTTTCTTGTATCAAACAAGTTTATTCAGCATGTATTCACAAAGAGTCCTTTGCATAAAAATACCTGACTTAGAGTTTCTTAATATTGTAGGCCACAGCAGCAGAGTTTTAAAACAGTTCAAGATACTAAATTCATTCAGCATCTTTACATACACCCAATTTGGATCTCGTTAGAGAGTCAGATGTCTGTATAACACCAAAATTACAGTTTTGTCCTTATAACAGTGGGTCAACTTACTGTATTTCAGAACATTCACATGAAACCAAATTAAAATGAATGTGGGAACACTTTTTGACAGAAGGTGCTGGTTTAGCATACCCAGTACCTCTTCGTTTTGTCCAACCCAGAACATGGCTCTGGCATATTACTCACTATCATCTGCTGAGTCAGGACTATTACTGGGCAATGCAAGAGAAAGTGAAGCAGTAGGAATTGTTTCCAGCCAGGTTCTCAAGTATAGTGAGGTAAAGGGTTAGATATTTTTCAATCCACAATGGCAGCAGTAAAAAAATATAAATTGCTAAAGCAAAATGAAGCAATATGCCTTAATTCAACCGCCTGTATTTGCGATCTATGTTATTAGGGTTAAAGGATAGAGTACATCCTCTTCACACTTATTTATTGTACACAATCTGGTGAACCAGGAAGTACACTTGGTCCTGAGGGGATCAGAACCAAGTCTGGCTAAATCCACAATGGTTTCCAAGGCAGATACTAAAAATGCCTCAATTGAGGAAATGTGTAGGCTTGCTACTTACGGCATTATTTATCATTATAGTATTGATTTCGTGTTAAAATACTCAGCCTATTTTGGGAAAGAAGTTTTTTATGTATCTTTCCCATCATCACATCATATCAGAGACTGTTGCTACTGGTGAATATCCTGCGAGCAACTATATTATAGCTGAAATAAAATTAAAATGAGGAATCCTTGTTTTCTTAGAATAACTCTGTAAAACATTAATGGAGAAAAAAAAAATCCCTTACAAGACTTCTCAACAGTTGTAGATTTGCTGGTTAGAGAGCTAAGGACTTACATGGCTAAGTTACATGATACTTTTGTATGCGAACTTCATCCTTTGTATCTGATTTTCTGTCATAGCTTGCATTTGGCACTGTGCTGTTTGAAAGCATTGCTTGTTTAATGTATAACTGCCTGGACTGGAGAAGACAGCATCGTAACTACTTGGAAAACACTAAGTTTACTAATGTGCCTACATTATCAGAGAGAAAATTGACACAACCACCTGAATTTGAGGCAAGGATCCTTCTCTACTTGTCAAGAATAACTAGTTGTCAGCTAGAAATGCCTGTCTTCAATTCTGCGCTCAAAAATTCCCCTTGGACCATCACTCCATGTGTAATTTCTGTGAATAAAATTGGGATTTTTCTACTTCAGCATTTAAAACCTCAAAGAATGGGAAAGGGGGAAGACAAGCATATTGGGGAAACAGAAAAAGGGAAATTTGAAGGGTCATACAGGCATAAAGTATCACAGGTGTAAAAATTCCTCAAATAGCTTATGATAACACCTGGTTGGGGCTGAAAACTCAACATGCCTGCACAGAGGTACTGTGTCCTGTTGCAGATCTGTGAAGTGTCAAAACAAGGTTTAGTTCTGTGCAAGATCAGCTTCCTTGTTTTGCTCATGGTAAACAAAAGCTTCAGTGGGCAGAAGAAAACGGCTTATTAGGGCATGTACTAGTGGCAGGGAAAAATGGGCTTACTCCATCTGTAGCTGTATTATTGAATGCTCATTTAAGGCATTCATAAGACTATTCTTACTGTCTTGTTCCATTCAGAGTTAAATGGAATTTCCCTCCCCTAACATTAGCTGTGTAGAAGTTTAGCATCTGGTCTAGGGGTAGCAAAACCAAAGCTAAATCAATCAAATATTTTTTAGGTTGGAAAAGACCTTTAAGATCATTAATTTCTCCCACTTGTTTGTGCAATCCTCTTTTGTTCTACTGGTTCTGATCGGTTTTATCTTTATTTTTGTTCCTTTAGGTGCAGTCACTATCACAGTTTACAACTTCAAAGAAAAAAGGGCAAGCAGAAGAAATTCTTCCAACACCAACTTTGTTGCAGGGTACGTCTAAAGGATTAAAGTGCTCATCTGTAGCTGTTCACTCTGTCATTCACCTGAGCACAAATCCTTGGCATGATTTGCACAGTAAGCTGAACATGTGACTCAGTGTTGTGAGAGTAGTTTCTTGGTGAATACATTGTGAAAGTCTCCAGAAACTGCAGTGGTGATAACGAAGTTCTTTAGAAATCACTTTTTCTATCTGTTCCTAGTCTCAGTCAGATAGAAGAGCTCCATAGGGGTGGATTTTGTTAGCTTTTCTAAGAAAAACTGTCTGAACATTCAACTGATTGGTAATAGAAATTGGCTTTTCTGAAGAAATAGATCATAATGTCTTATCTATTATTACAACAGCTTCTTTTTTGGATACTTCTGTGGACATGAGGTATTACAATGACTTGCTGAATCAGATTCCTGAGGAATACTTTTCTGTACCCTTAATGCTGAACTGCATGTTGGAACAGGTGAGAATATTCTTTTTATAATACCTGTGGGTAATTCTGCTTAGACCTGATATAATGAATTCATCAGAGATCAATAAATCCATCTGTTTCAGCCAGAAATACGAGACTGTGCATGGAGGCACTGACAAAGGTGGTTCAATACAAAGGAATCACAACTCAAAAGTGACGTCTTTCTTTTTCTTTTATATTGTGCACTTATGCTGTATATACAGTGTTATTCTAGAATTATTTTCTTCCAAGATTACAGATCAAATATAATCAAATGAGGAAAAAAAGTAATTTTTTTAGCTAAGTCAGTATATCTATTTTTCATGTCCTCCTGTCCTGCCACAATGTTAGTAATTGTGAACTTGCACTGTTTTACTCAGTACAAAGGTCCTAGGGAAAACCTAACATTGAAGTGGCTTATATTGGCGCTCATGGTAAGCAGAGCTGACTTCTGTTGAGTTTAGGCACAAGCTAGGAGTTAGCAGAGCCCCACAGCATGAGTTGGAAATCCTCCTCCTTTTAGAAAGAAAATTTCAGTGCAGTTTTTTTTTTCCCCCCTTTTTTTTTTTTTTCCTTTTTCCGATTTAGTCTGAAAATAGACCCAGGCAAAACCACCCAAAATAAGGTCCAACACCTGACACACAATCAGTTTTTCATTATCTGTGTTCATGAACATTTTAAGTTGGAAATATGTTTCTTCTTATCCTTCCAAAAGCAAGTAATAGAAGAAAATATTTAATTCCATTTTCATAATCTTTGTTTTGGGCAGGAACTAACGTGGAAAGTTGCATTTTGCTACAGTCCAGACAAAATTTATGGCTGTGTGTTTGGCTATAAGCAGGTCTGCTTGGTAGTTTTAGGTTAAGAAGCAGTCATACTGTAATGAAAGCTAACATCTATCATCTTTGCCAGGTTATCGCAAGTGAGGAAGGCCTTACACCACCTAGTCTGGTAGTACCAAAGCCTCGGGCAGATGGGCTACATCATACCATTGCAGAACATATAGCTTCTGTTCTTCCTTCTCTTTCACTTTCTAAAAGTGAAAAAAAGGTTTGTGTTGTCTGAGGTTCATTTCCTCAAATGACAAATAAATCTCATGATTGGTGTTTAATGCATCTTTCTTTTTTTTTTAAACAGAATCTATATGACTACTTTTCACCTAACTACAGTGAAGAAAAGCCTGTCACCGCAGAGTACCCTCTCTTATTTAACTACCATGATACCCTGGCTCAGCGGTTGCATCTGCTGAAGGTATGGTACCACCTGTCATGTATAAACAGTTCTAAAATCCACAGGCTGTAAACACTCAATGCACTAAAAAGGATGGCGTTTTTCCAAAGTAGAATAGTATAGCCGACATTCTTTCCTCCTGAGATAGACACACTGACATATTTAGTTTGCTTAAGAAGTGATGAGTTACTGCTACTGACAGAGGACACATCACAGGCAGAGCATGGTAGTGATTTCAGTGATCTGTTGGCATTATTAATAAGAATGTTTAGCCTTTGGCATAGATGAAAAATACTACAGAACTCTGATTTACTGTAATTAAACACTGGTAAAACTGGAAAATTATTTACTAACTTCCTAACAGTGATTTAGCATTTCGTCTAGATTAAATACTAAGATGTAGAGAAATGTGAGAGAAGACAAAGGTTATTAGTGAAAACAAGTGTATTTAGGTTGGCTTAGTAGTTGAAGCATAGTGCAAACCAGGATGTTGCCAAATTCTAACAAAGGTAAAAATGTTCAGAGACTGCAAGGTTTGGAATTTTTGCAAAGTAGCAGTTTCCAGACTTTGTGAACCAAAACAAGCCAAGGTGTAGTTTTGCCATTCAACTTTGACAATGCTCTGAAGATAAAACAAATGGTAATACAGTTCAAGATTTCACAGTTAAAGAATGTCTGCTGGCTTCATGAATTACAAATTGTCTGTGAAATACTTTGACAACAATTGATTATAACAGTATTCAGAAACAAATTAAGCTTGATACAATGGAGGAGGCATTCAGGCAAAAGGCAGGACTGAGTAATCACAGAGAGAGATACTCTTAGCAGGCATATACTTGATGCATATGATATACTTGCTGAAGAGGAATTTCAGGATATAGCACAATGAGGAGTGGATATCACAATAATGAGTGGTGGATAGAGGAAAAAGATTTGGAAGATACAGTCCAAGAAAAAGGTACTTAAAAGAGAGTGTTTAATACTAAGAAGTGTTTAATACTAAATTGTTTAATTTAAAAAGTAAAATGTTTAATACGAAAAAGAATGAAGTTGGAAGATACCAGTGCTTACTGGTATCTATATTTATCTTTTTAGATAAATCCTTAAATATGTAGGGATGATGCTGTCACAGTCTTGATAAATGCGTTTACAGACTTCATTACCATGAGAAGTAGCACAGACCAACTGAAAGATATGTGAAAGGGACCTGCTGCCTGTCTGAATAGATCAGTATATGTTTTTGTATTACAGAATTTTTGAGTCTAGGTAGCACAGGCAGATGTCTTCTAACAAGTGTCTGTAGTTATGCCATAAGTATGACTCTTATGTATCTCCTTTATTTTCTGCCTAAAATACCTGACACCATAATTCAAAATCACACTGTGAACACATGCTGAAATTTAAGTCCAACTGACTTAAGCACATGCCTATGTCTTTCACTATAAAAGGAATTCCTTATTCAAACATAATTTTTAGAAATCCACTAGTGTGAAAGTTTACTTCAATTCTGGTAACATTGGGGTTTGTTCCAGGTCCTGGAGAACTTAAATCCAGAAAAGATTGAATGGGAAATGATGGATAAACTTCCTCTTACAGAACTTATCCATTTAAACCTTCCTTCAACTGAAAACAACCCTAAACGCTTGGCCCGTCTTCACGAGCTCATGCATTACTGTACTAGTGGTAAAGAGATTATCTTTCGCATTGATAAAAATTACTTTTTTTTTTTCCATTTAATTGATCATCTTATTAAATAGCAGGAATATGGGGACAAGCTTTTTCGCCTCCCAAAAACATTTTACAGAATTTCCCATTTTCCCGCTCTTGCTTATATCTTAGCCAACTACTCAAGTTAGGGTTAACCTTAAACCTCAGTTTCATGGTTAATGGGAAAGGCTATACGAGTATGAAATATTGCATAAGAGCTGAAAGTCTGTTAGGACTTCTTTGTCTATTTATACTCACAAATATGCAAGCACTTACTAAATCTGAGGGGGAAAAAAAGTTGTACAAATTACAACTATTATCACTATTTTGATCCTGGGAAGTAAAATGCACATGTATCTCAGAAGATATTTATTGCACTGTGAATGGCTTTTAGAATGTATTCGGTGGAAGCTGTTGGTGTCAATAATGAAGGGGCTTCTGTAATAGTCCCTTTATCAAACCAAGACCACATTCACTTCTTCAACTGTAGTCCGTTCTTCAGTTATGTTTTCTTGGAGTATGCATACCACCATGGCATATGCTGAGAAACATTCCCAAACCCTACATAAATACCCTTAGGTAGTTTCAGAGATTTAGGTTACTAAGAAATACAAACATCCAAATCCCTTTGGTTACATTTATGCCATCATATAAGGCACAGGATTTGGAGGACTTTTCCAGCTATTCAGTCCTGAAATCCCTTGTATTGGATTAATTTGCGCTCACTGCATTGTTTTTAGTTATTGGTGTGTTCATTTTGGACATTGAACTATTTAGGTAGTCTGTATTGCTGCAGCATGCTGACTGATGGGTATCATATTTGATGGTCATCATTGGACCATAATATATGGCCAGACTCTCCCAACTGTAAATTTAGCTTTTAGCAAGAAGGTGATTGATCTGAATAGGAGAAATCCAACATTTTCAAGATGTGTAACATGCTTGGTTGTTTAACTGCCATAAAGGGAAAAGATTTCAAACCAAAGATACCCTGTGGATGATTTGGGCGCTGAACTACCTTCCTTAGAACTCAGTGCTTCTGGTGATTATCACTGTGTCCTGGGTTCAGCAGTAGCAGTCATTTTTCTCCTTCTTAGTAGCTGGTGCAGTGCTGTGTTTCTGACTTT